>JAKUCV010004081.1:129183-187933 GCA_028386065.3 Turnera subulata | reverse complement strand
GTATTTTACCCTTAGAGCTATCACCAAAGGTTACTTTACCTTTACCTTTACCTTTCAATGATGAGAACTTTGATTGATCACCCGTCATATGGCGTGAACATCCACTATCAAGTACCCACTCATCTTTGTCATCCTACAAAAATAAACAAGATTTAGGTACCCAATCAATCTAGGATCCTTGAATGTTAGCTCTAGTACCTTTAGGTATCCAAACATATCTTACATGTGAATTCTTTCTCATGAACATGCAAGTACGAATTCTATGACCGTGTTTACCACAATTATAGCATGTGATGGAAGGAATATAAGAATGATCACGAGCACTATCATGGTATGATTGTTGCCTTCCACCATAGGTATGTAACTTAGCATAGTTATGAGATGATCTAGCTCTATATATTTGTGCTTTTGAATTGTAACCATAAGATTTTGCATTGTATGCAAACGATCTAGCATGTGGCATAATATCATTGCTTTGTGTTCTAGTATTATAAGCATATGAACTTCTACCAAGTGTGCTTGGTTTAGTGTAATAAGATCTTCCATTTTCAGCATTGTGTACATGTGGTCTTCTACTATTGGCATACAATCTAGCATAATGGGATCTACTATTCTTACACATGGTCTTGCTTTTTGAGCATTTGACCTTCTATGATGAGTATGTGATCTTGGGTTATGAATATGTGATTTAATATGTTGAGTAGAAGATGAAGCACCATGTACATGTGTTTTAGCATTTTGCACACTGGGTTTTACCTCATATGTCATATTGGATGCTCCTAATCCTTCCTTTTGTGTTGAATTTCTTTGTTGTCCTAAAAGGAGATTAAGACTATCTCTTCCCTTTGTGAATTTTTCTAAGGTTTTCTCTAAATCCTCAACTTGAGATTTAAGAAACTCGTTCTCTTTTCCCAACACAACACAAGCACATACATTAGAAGATATTCTTTCATTTAGTTCATTGTAAGACACATCAAGGGTATGCATTTCTTCTTTAAGAGTTATGAGTTGCTTTTTATAAGTTTGATTCATTTTCAGTGACTTCTCAAGTTCTTCATGCAAGTTAATGAACGCATCATGTAATTCTTCAAATGTAAAGTCATTAGAGGAATCTTTTACCTCATCATCTTCAAGAGCCATGAAGCATATATGTGCATCTTCATCACTATCCGAGTCACTTGATGATGTGTCATCTTCATCCCATGCCACCATGATTTTCTTTCCTGTGCTTTTTGAAGAATCAATTCTTGCTTTCTTTTTGTATGGACACTCTGATTTAATATGACCGGGTTTGTTGCATTTGTAGCAAACAACCGGATTTTTCTTTGTATCTTCATATTTAGAGGTGCTCTTCATATTCCTCCCTTTTTGCAATCTCTTCTTCTTGAGGAACTTCATGAACTTCCTTGTGACTAGAGCCATATCATCATCTCTGTCACTTGCATCCTCTTCGGAATCTTGAATCTTCAAGGCAAGGTCTTTCTTCTTTTCTACTTTGCCTTCAAACTTCATTCCATAAGCTATCAAAGAACCTATTAGCTCATTGTAGGATAGAACATTAAGATCTTTTGCCTCTTCAATAGCTGTGACTTTGGATTCCCACTCCTTACTCAAGGATCTTAACACTTTAGTAACTTTCTCCTTATCACTTATGGTCTTGCCTAGGCTCACAAGGTTATTACATAAAGTTGAAAACCTAGTACTCATATCATAGATGGACTCATTAGGTTTCATTGTAAAAAGCTCATATTCTCTCATAAGCCTATTGGTCTTGGATTCTTTTACTTGGTTTGTTCCCTCATGAGTTGTACATAGGAGTGTCCAAATTTCATGAGCACTCTTGCAAATCCTAATTCTCTCAAATTCTTCTTTACTTAAGGCACATAGTAAAGAGTTTCTAGCTGTGGCATCTAGAGTCCCTTTCTTCTTCTCATTTTCACTCCAATCACTCAAAGGTTTAGGTGGCCTACTCCAACCACTCTCAACAATCTCCCAAATTTCTAAGCCTTGACCCTCTAGAAACATTTGCATTCTAACTTTCCAATAGTCAAAGTTTATACCGTCAAAGAAAGGAGCTTTGTGAATATTATACCCCTCAAAAGCCATGATCTTTACTCAAGGAGTTTAATCCTAAACAAAGAGACCTTGCTCCGCTACCAATTGTAAGCCCAAACAAGCTAAGAGGGGGGGTGAATTAGCGATTAAGAACTAATTAAAACTTTAAACAATAATAATTGCGGAATTAAAAAGGAGAGAAAGGCAAACCGATTTATACTGGTTCACACACACACAACCCGTGTGGCTAATCCAGTCCTCCGAGAGACTCTCTCGAAGATTCCACTATCACCGTTAAGCTTCCGGGTGCTTAACAAACCGTTTACAACTCCTGCTTGAAGATTCAACACTTCAAGACTTTTCCCACAGAAAGAAGACCCTCTTCCTATGAATTCACTACAAGGGAATAATCCTCCCTCAAGGTGTGTGATTACAATTGAGTCACTCAAAGCAAAAACTCTCTTCAAGAGTAGGTATGAGTACACAAAGTAAGCTCTATAAGGCAACTCTCAATTCTCAATGATATTGGCTCATAAATGATATGTATGTATAACAATGAATGCTTGAAATTGTAGAGAGTCGATATGTATATAAAACAGAGACCTACATGCTCTATTTATAAGGTTAAAAACATGTATTACCGTTGGAAAATCAGTTCAAAACATCTTTAAACAAAGTATCATGGAAAGGTGAAAAGTATATCTGCTCATGTCGGCTGAACATCGATGTTGCAAATCAGGACATCGATGTTCTAGCCTTTGAGTATGCATTATTGGCCCAACGGTCATAAGGACATCGATGTTGCAAAGCTGGACATCGATGTCCTGGCCAGTGAATGTGAATTATTGGGCTAACGGTCACTAGAACATCGATGTTGGCCAGAAGGACATCGATGTTCCACAAGACATTGTCCAAGACCCGAGACGAAATAACATCGATGTTCCATAGCTGAACATCGATGTTTTGGACATTCCCAAAACAATCTTAAAACCAGATTCAATAGGACATCGATGTTATGAAATAGGACATCGATGTTCAAACTCTTCAAAGCAATTTTTAAGCATAACGGTCATGAGGACATCGATGTTCAGAAATTGGACATCGATGTTATAAACTACTGCCTACTTTTGGAAAAATTATTTTAGTGCAGGACATCGATGTTCCAATATTGGACATCGATGTTCAAAGCTTAGAAACCTTCTCGAAAGCTTGGTTTCACGGCAGGACATCGATGTTCAAAATTGGGACATCGATGTTCATGGCTCGGAAGACATAAATATGATTGAAATAAAATCAAATTGATGCATGAGTAAAAGTGATTTTGTTTGAGCCAATAACTTAGAGACATTGAATGTTTAACCTTGTACAAAATTGAGTTCTTAATTCTTCTTTTTCTTCTTGCTTGATCTTGTCACATCCATTCTTGAACTCTTGATGTCATAAGGCTTTGCTCTTGATTATTTTTTTTTGCTCCATAATAATGATCATCATAATACAAGGTTGATTTGTCATTATCGAAACCTGAATGAGATAAAGAGATGTTAGCAAAACATTATTTTCAACAGGATGTTGGGGGAAAATAGAAAATAGAAAATGCATGGATGCAAAAGGTTTATTAACTTTTAATTTTTTATAGCTTAAATTCTTCAAACATTATTTTTGGTAGTTAATACATCAAATTTAACAATGAAATAGAGAATCGAATGAAAAAGGCTACTAACAATACACTTAAAAATTATATTTAAATTTTTTTGCATATTTTTAAAAGGCTTAAAATTATTTTTCTAAAATTCTTATGTGGCCTTTGTTTTCTAAATTTTATAACATATAATAATTTCCTTATTTTAAATTTAATATGTAATATATTTAATTACTAAAACAGATTCTAAAGTTTATTTAAAATAAATTAAATAACCAAATATTTTATATTATTCGCTTATTAGTACTTGTACTTTGGACAATAGGTTTTTCTTATATAAAATATAGATAACTAAATAGTAAATTAATTTTTTAAAACAATTCTGATTATTATGTAAAGCGAGAACGGACATAAGCACTTTTAGTTTGGAAAATACGTTTTTCTTATTAAAAATATAGAACACTATTCACTTAATCCCAAATAATGATGGTATGGTAATATTAAAATATGCTGAAAGAATGTTGGGAAAAAATAAAAAATTGAAAATACAACACATATATGAGCAGAATAGTAAATCTTTTTTTGAAAATTCTAATTTATGATATATTTAATTCTTTAAATAGATTCTAAAATTTAAAATCATAAACCATATATTTTATTATATTTTAAAAATCATAAACCACATAATAATTTTTAAAAACTAATTTTTAAGCCTTTCTAAAATATCGAAAAGAATTCAAATACAATTTTAAAAAATAATTTACATGTGTAGCTTTTTCCCACATTTATTACATTATGTTCAGAATTTTGTGAGATTGAGTTGGGACAATAAATTCATAGGAATTAAAATTTTTAAAATATTATTAAATTTCTAAAATTTCTTCCTTTTTTTTTACAATTTTGTAATTATTAAATTATATTTTTATATTCTACATTATCTCCAAATAGTAATGGTTTGGTAATATTAAAGTATTAGAATATGTTGGAAGAATGATGTGGGAAAATAGAAAATGCATGAACTCAAAAATTTAATTATCTTTTAATTTTTTTATACCTTAAATTTGTCAAATATTATTTTGGGTAGTTAATACTTCAAATTTAGCAATTAAATTGAGAATAGAATGAAAAGGCTACTAATAATATACTTTAAAATTATATTTGAATTTTTTTGGATATTTTAAAAAGGCTTAAAATTATTTTAAAAAAGTTATTATGTGGTCTTTTTTAAAAAAAATTAAAACATATAGAGTGTTGTGCTAAATGTCAGATTCTCTTGATGTGTCAAAATAACAGAGCACCTTGGAGGAGGATTCTGCTATTATAATACATATTAGATGTATCATATTATTACTATTATTTTTATCATTTATGTTGGATTATTATGAGTGATAGTTGGATTCTATAAATTATGGACAAAAACTATATTTGTAATTCCAACAGGATTGTGTTTTTTGATTTGGAATTTTTTATGTGAAATAATAACTAGAGTATATGTGTATGCATGTAATAGGGTAATTCATCAACTAAAATAAATTATTTAGACTGGATAATTTCTATTTCGGTTCACTTAACTGAACCTTAAGGTTCGACCATTTGAACCTCTGGTCCGATCAATGAGCCTTGATTCACGGCCTTTAATGGTTTGTTTCTGATAACACTGCTTTTTTCAGCTGCCTTATTCAAATTAAGTGTTCCCATAGGAATGCTGCAACGGGTGTAGGAATTTAGAAGACAAAATGCCATTTAGTAAAACTAAAACTACTTACATGTGTCCACATCTCGTGTCAATTTTTGAAGGAAAGATGGTTTTGTTCGAGGGAACCTCACCTGAGATTGCTTATGTGTTGTTTTTTAACCTACCTGAGATTGTTTATGACATGACATCAGTTGGAAAGGAATGAAAGTTTCATTAAAAATAGTTTTAAAGGAATGATGGTTACGATACGAGAAATGGGGCATAATTGTCAAACGTGGGCCGTGGCTGGAAAGTATTTAACAATGCTTATGGCTTCGTCTAGAATAGGGATGGCAACGGGGGGATTGTGCGGGTGGAGGAATCCCCGCCCCATCCTCGCGACCTAAAACTCCCCATCCCCATCCCCATTCCCCGCAGCGGAGGAAATTTTGTCCCAATCCCCGCTCCCTGCACTTCCCGCGGATCCCCACGGGTCCCCGCGACTCAAATTATAAGAAAGGTTGAACTTTAGTTCCAAGTCATTATAAAATAAATAGTGTAAATACAATTTATATATTACTATCTAACACTACATATTACCACCAAAATTTTAAACATAACTAACATGATAATGGAAAATACAATAAAAGTAAGTGAATTTAAGAGAACTTGTGGTCTATGTTATATTATTGTTTTATCTTTTTTTTTTGTTTGTATTTTAACAAAATGACTAAAAATCCTGTTAGGATATGTATCACTTATATCAGATAAGGATAGAGTAGGTTTCTGTTGTAGATTATCAGCTGTTATTCTTGTGTTATATCTCTTGTACTTAAGTCTTATCAATCGGGTACTAGATAACTGTAACATATTCTATTAATAGAGGTCACGGCTGCAGTGTTCACTACTGAGCCTTTCACACACTTTCTTTCTGCAGTTTATATTCTTTTATGGTAGCGGAGCTACGCTGCATAAATGTAAGTCATGTCGATCGATCCAAAAACACCACAATCAAAAATTTCTGATACTTCTTCCTCTTCTTAAACTGCTGCGATACTTCCACAAGCAGATGCCTTCCAAAGTCTGAATAATTCTCGACATTTTGTTTCTGTGCAACTCACAGACACAAACTATGTCTTCTGGAGAGCTCAGGTCCAGCCATTCTTGATGGGTCAAGGTCTGTTCGGATATGTTGATGGGTCCTTTCCCTGTCCATCTCTTTATGTTACTGCTGCAGATGGTTCCGTTCAAGTCAATCCACTCTATTCCAAGTGGATTCAGCAGGATCAAGCTATTGTGAGCATGTTGATGTCTTCTCTCACGATTGGCGCTTTTCCCACGGTCATGAATAAGAATACGTCCAAAGAGATTTGGGATGCCTTGTCTTCGTCCCTTGCATCCCCGAATACAACTCGAGTCATTGCCATTCGACAGGAGCTGCAGCGCCTCGAGCAAGAGCCTGAAGAGCCAGCTGCACGGTTCATGAATCGTGCTAAGCGCCTTGCTGATGAACTCACAGCTGCAGGGAAGCCTCTTTCTGTTGAAGATTTCAATATTCATGTTTTTCCAGGGTTTGCGCCCTGATATGAAATCTTTTGGTGCTAATCTCTCGGCTCGATCTGAGCCTCTACCTTTTTCTTAGTTGCTAAGTTTATTGCAGAACTTTGAGTTCATTAATGGTGACTCTTTGAAGATGATGTCTCTTGATGGTATTTCTAAATCAGGTGCCAAAAATTCTGGAGAGAGCTCTTTCTCACCATCTGCTCAAGTTGCTCAGTAGAAATATTTTCCTCCTTCACAAGGCCGCGACCGTTCCAATAATCGTGGTCGTGGTAACAGGGGGCGTGGGAGGCAATCTGGTGATAGTCGAAATTCCTGGAATCGGAATTCGAATCGACCTTGGTGTCAATGGTGTAATCGAAATGGCCACACAGTACATACATGTTACGATCTCCAACGTAACACTTATCCACAGCAGCCGACAGCTAATGTTGTGAACACTCAGAATTATAACCCCAACGCTTGGTTTCCCGACACTGGTGCTAGTCATCATGTCACTTCTGACCAGGGTTCCTTGTCTCAATATCAATATTATCATGGACCTGACGCATGACGCATTACAAGTAGGGAATGGACAGCATCTTCCGATTGCTGGTACTGGCACTCTTTCTATTCCCTCTTCTTCTAAGTCTCTTACACTGTCTAATGTCTTACATGTTCCTCACATCACTAAATCCTTACTTTCTGTTCGTCAGTTTGCCTCTGATAATGATGTTTTCTTTGAGTTTCACTCTGATTGTTTCAATGTCAAGGACAAAATCACCAAGAGAATCCTGCTTACCGGACCGAGTAGCAATGGTCTCTACACTCTGTCTCCTACATCCTCGTCTCCTGTTGCCTTTATTGTTCATGTCTCTCCTTTTGTCTGGAACCGTCGTCTTGGCCACCCTCACAAGGCTGTGCTCCAGCGTCTCCTAGCCCATTCCTCTCTTTTGGTTCCATTAAATAAAGATGTTCAGCGTCCCTGCTTAGCGTGTCCTTTAGGCAAGTCCACTCGTCAGTCTTTGGCAGTCAGTCCTAATTGCTCTAAGCAGCCCCTTGAGTTGATTTTTAGTGATGACTGGGGTCCTTCCCCCACGATGAGTAGTGTGTAAGTAACTGGGCATACAAACTTGACAATCAAATGCAGTGGAAAAAATCCAGAAACCATGGAGGATCCAAGTGAAAGTAACTAAACCGAATAACAATTTTTGCGTACCTGAATCGGTTGAGATCTTTCACTCAACTGTTGTGCCAAATCAGCTAGAGCCGGAAAGAAATCCCGCCCCTCTACGGTATCCACACGAACCGTTGATCTCATGATCTCCAACCCGAGCACTCCCGAACCGTTGTGCTAGCTACGGATTTCCAGGAGCTGTGTGGTGTTTCTTTCTTTCTCAAAGAATGGGTGTGTAATCTGAATTGTGTGTGAATGTTGTGTGTGTTGATAATCTGATCATCAAGCCCTATTTATACACAAAATTAATGCATAGATTAATGAGACAATGGCCAACATCATCATGCATTAACCATCATGATTATACTTTTAGTCTAATCATGTCTCCACTATGTCTTAATGCTCCACTAAGCGTTAATGGATGCTCCACTAAGCATTAATGGGATTACACATCATATGGCATTAATTTTGGTTCAATAATTCTGATAATTAGTGAACCAAATCAGCCCAAAACGACCCGGTCCAACCAAGGTTCAACCATAGTCCACCCACCTGGTCGAATCACGGTCCAACCATGGTTCAACCACCTGCTCGAATCAACAGTTCTAAATATGTGACCCTGTAGGCACTTGTAACGTTTGGCAATAATTGTAAATTCTCATTTTATAATTATAAACAAGGAGTGGTGTCTAGCAACACATCATTGCTACCCAAACAACAAGATCAGTACTGATTCAATATGCCTCGAAAGCATGTCATCGTCCTTTCGTCACATTATCAAGATTAAACACGAGACATGGAATAAGTCAATCTCGTATATGTTTAATCTAAGTTTCTTGATCCCCGAGTTAACTGTGTAAAACGGATACTAATGATATCACCATATCACATAATCCGAGCATGGTCATGCATTTACAGTTCAACTCTATCAAGAGGCCCAACTGATAATATACCCGTTATATGGGTTGGACAAATTCCATCTTGATCATACAAAACCCACTACACACTTATCATATACCCAATGATTAAACTAAGGTCTACTCAGTTACGAATAGCCATGATATCAAACTATAAGACTAACATGTTGGGAACCTTGATGATCTCAGGTCAAAGGACAATACATATAAGAACCACTAATGACAATCATATAACGTTCCATATAGTGTTCTTATGTTGGGTCAGTCCAGACCACAAGTTCTCTAACTTGTACCCGTATGTAGAATTCATATCTCATATAATTCTCAACATACGCTAGTCTTAATTTATTATTACAACCCATCCATAATAATAATCGACTAGGGACATTTAAGAATATAAAATATTCTAGGGTTATAAATATGTGCAAGCGTTTATCACATAAACATATTTATTGGAATAACCTTAATGTATATACATGACTATATACAATCATCCAATGATTGGCTTTTGGGCATATTACACTAACAATCTCCCACTTGCACTAAAGCCAATCATCCATGTATCTAATACCAATGGATGTAGCATGACCATCATGCTTCCGCTATGTGAGAGGCTTTGTCAATGGATCTGCTACAGAGTTCTCAGAAGGAACTTTGCACAGCCTCAGTTGTAGAGTCGGTAACTGTTTCTTGCTTGGAACTCTTCCAGCAAACAGCACCACCTCCAAGACAAAACACATAACCTGACTGCGATCTAAAATCATCCCTGTCTGTTTGGAAGCTAGCATCTGTGTAACCCTTTACAACAAGCTCATCAACGCTTCCGTAAACAAGGAATGCATCCTTAGTCCTTCTCAAGTACTTAAGGATGTTCTTAACCGCTGTCCAGTGACTCTCACCGGGATCAGATTGATATCTGCTTGTGACACTCAAAGCATATGCGACTTCCGGTCGAGTACATAGCATGGCATACATGATAGATCCTATTGCAGATGCATAAGGGATCTTACTCATCCGCTCTCTCTCCTTAGATGTACTAGGACATTGATTCTTTGAGAGAGATATGCCATGTGACATGGGCAAGAAACCTTTCTTGGAATCTTGCATGCTAAACCTCTTTAGCACTTTGTCAATATATGTACTTTGACTTAGCCCAAGAAGCCTTTTGGATCTATCTCTATAGATCTTTATACCTAGCACGTAGGCAGCTTCTCCTAAGTCCTTCATTGAGAAATTCTTTCCTAACCAAGTCTTTACAGACTGTAGTGCTGGAATATCATTCCCAATGAGCAGAATGTCGTCAACATACAATAACAAGAAAACGATAATGCTCCCACTAACCTTCTTGTAAACACATGGTTCATCTTCATTTTTAATGAAACCAAACTCTTTGATCACTTCATTAAAACGAAGATTCTAACTCCTAGAAGCTTGCTTCAATCCATAAATGGATCTTTGCAACTTGCATACCATATTAGCATTCTCTGGATCGACAAAACCTTCAGGTTGTGTCATGTACACATCCTTAAAAGATTTCCATTAAGGAAAGCGGTTTTGACATCCATTTGCCATATCTCATAATCATGGTATGCTGCTATAGCCAATAGAATCCGGATGGATTTAACCATGGCAACTGGCGAGAAAGTTTCATCATAGTCAATACCATGAACTTGCTTGAAACCTTTCGCAACCAGTCGCCCTTTAAAGGTAATCACATTACCATCCATGTCGGTCTTTTTCTTAAAGACCCATTTGCACCCTATGGGTTTTACCCCTTCAGGTGGATCAACCAAGGTCCATACCTTGTTTTCATACATGGATTCCATCTCCGAATTCATGGCTTCTAGCCACTTCTTAGAGTCTGGACCCGTAATAGCTTGCTGATAGGAAGTGGGCTCATTCTCATCAATGAGCATCACGTCTCCAGTATGAGTCATAAGAAATCCATATCTCTCAGGCTCATACCGAGTCCTATCAGACCTACGCGGTCCGTGTGTTACAGGTACAGGATTCTCACCCACAACAACTTGTGGTTCCTGTCCTTGTTCCATCTCAGCCTCAATACCTCGAACTTCTTCGAGTTCTATTTTCCTCCCACTGATCTCTCTAGAAATAAATTCTCTTTCTAGAAAAATAGCAGTACGAGCA
This sequence comes from Turnera subulata, assembly GCA_028386065.3. Classification (NCBI taxonomy): domain Eukaryota; kingdom Viridiplantae; phylum Streptophyta; class Magnoliopsida; order Malpighiales; family Passifloraceae; genus Turnera; species Turnera subulata. Next base: position 176,783 of record JAKUCV010004081.1, on the reverse strand, counting down.
ACAAACACTTTGTACTCTGTGGGATTATAGAAATAATATCCTTTAGTTTCCTTAGGATATCCAACAAAAAGGAACTTGTCAGATTTAGGGCCGAGTTTGTCTGATGCTTGACGTCTCACATAAGCCTCACAGCCCCAAATCCTCATAAAAAACAAATTGGGATGCTTCCCAGTCCATATCTCATATGGTGTCTTTTCAATCGATTTAGATGGAACACGGTTAAGTGTAAATGCAGCACTCAATAATGCATGTCCCCAAAATGAAGAAGGAAGGTCAGCTTGACTCATCATAGAACGAACCATGTCTAACAAAGTTCTATTCCTCTTTTCAGATACACCATTCCATTGAGGCGTACTTGGTGGAGTAAGTTGTGATACAATACCACATTGTTTTAGATGATCAAGAAAATCTCGGTCTAAGTATTCACCTCCTCGATCAGATCGAAGCATTTTAATACTCTTGCCGAGTTGATTCTGTACTTCACTCTTGAATTCTTTGAACTTTTCAAAGGATTCTGACTTGTGCTTCATTAGATACACATAGCCATATCTACTGTAATCATCAGTAAATGTAATGAAGTATTGAAATCCACCTCTAGCCTGTGTCGACATAGATCCGCATACAGCAGAATGTATAAGACCTAGCAAGTCCGAAGCTCTTTCACCTTTACCAGCAAAAAGAGCCTTCATCATTTTGCCTAATAAACATGACTCACATGTCTCATATGATTCAAAATCAAATGAGTCTAAAAGTCCATCTTTATGGAGTTTAGAAAAACGAGTCTCGTTTATATGGCCCAATCGACAATGCCAGAGATAGGTTTCATTAGAATCGTTTAATCAAACCTTCTTCATATTAATGTTATAGATTGGTGTTTCTAGGTTTAGAACGTACAAACCATTGCTCAAATATGCACCACCATAATAAATATCATTGAAATAAATAGAACAACAATTGTTCTTTATTACAAATGAAAAAACCTTTCTTGTCCAGACAAGAAACAGAAATCAAATTCCTGCTTATGGTAGGAACATAATAACAATCGTCAAGTTCTAAAACGAAACCACTCGGTAAGGGTAGATGGTAAGTCCCTACGGCTAATGCAGCAACTCTTACTCCATTTCCAACGCGCAGGTCTATCTCTCCCTTTGCTAATCTTCTACTCTTTCTCAGTTCCTGCACATTTACACAAATGTGAGAACCACATCCGGTATCTAATACCCATGATGCAGAGATAGAGATATTAGCCTCTATAACAAAAATACCTGAAGCGGAAGTCTTACTTCCCTTCTGTTTCTTCACGTCTTCAAGGTAAATAGGGCAGTTACGCTTCCAATGGCCAGGTTTGTTGCAATAGAAATATTGTCCTTCCTTTGCAATACCACCTTTGGGTTTCAGCACATGGGAACAAGAAGATGCACATGCACCAAACTTTTTGGCACATTTCTTCTTCTTGTAAAACTTGGCTTTACCCTTTCCTTTGCCATTTCCAACCATCAATATACTGTTGGATTTATTTGCCTTCATCTGTTGTTCAACTGTTCCTAACATGTTAAGCAACTCAGACAAGGATTTGTCCAGATGATTCATATTGAAATTCATGACAAATTGGCTGTAACTATCCGGCAACGATTGCAGGACTAGATCAACAGCCAACTTCTTTTGCAAAGGAAAACCTAGACCCTCAAGGCTCTCAATGTATCTAATCATTTTGAGCACATGAGGTCTCACCGGTGATGACTCAGCCATCTTGCATTGGAACAATGCCTTAGAGGTCTCATACCTCTCATGCCTTACTTGCTCTTCAAAAAGCATTTTCAGATGTTCGATCATATTGAACGCATCCAAGTTCTCATGTTGCTTCTAAAGCTCAGAGTCCATGATAACAAGCATAAGGCATGCAACATCCAATGCATCATCAACATGCTTCTTGTAAGCATCTCTTTTCGCCCTAGGAGCAGTAGGCGCCGGTTCATTAGGAACAGGCCCTTCAAGGACATACAACTCTTTTCTTGTTTGAGGACTATCCTCAAATTGCGATGCCACTTAAGGAAGTTATTCCCATTAAGTTTTTCCTTCTCAAGGACAGATCGCAGTGATTGTGTACTAGTGTTTTGTGCCATAATAACTCTACAACATTGATCAACTCACACAAATAAGAGTCATGTATACATAAATCATTTAACAAGGAATTCTATTAAATGATGCTCCTACTACATAAATCAAGATAATTATAAGTCGGCCAAGATCCATATTTCACTACAAGATAAGTCAGCTTTTGGCTAATCACTTATATCATAGTTATTTAGGTAGACAACTCTTGTCAATTACATCTTATGTAACTCTTGGATAGTTGAGTGGACAACACTTGTTCTTGTCTGTCTCATAGACTTAACTCAACTCCTTGCCTCTAAGTCCTCAATCCTATTGAGATGACCTAGTTAAGTTCAACCCATAACAAGCAGTTCGGATATTACAATTATCCCGTCGCACCTTGCTAGGATAAATATTGGCACCTTGCTTTGGCAAAACCTACCAAGTATTGATCTAAGCAATGATGAGTGCTTATCATGGAAGGCAACACAAGAGGAACTTAACATTTACATCAACATATTATTCCTATACATCATATGCATGTTCTTGATAAATCATATATTGATGTTTTGTAAATTTGGAAACTAAAAATACATAAGAACATCGATGTCATGAGAATCTGATTCTCCCAACTACTTGGCAGTGTTCAAGAACATCGAAGTTTAACTTGTGATCAAAGACTGACTAGCTCCTCGATCTAGGAAATTTCTTGTGGTGAATAGTGCCCGTACAAGAAGTGAATTGAACTGATTCGATAATTCCCAGGAAAGATGGCGTAGCCAATCTCCTCAGACAGAATTATCATTCCGAGATAAATCCCCAGGAAAAACTGGAGGAACAAAGGTTCACTTAAAACCCAGCCTCCTAGACAGGACTCACTTGCACAGTGTATTAATTCACAACCTTGCACCTGACAAAGGACGACAATCGTACTAGAATGATAATCGATCTATATGAAAACCGACAATCGATTTTCCTTGTCGAACTCATTCGACTTACTGTCAAAAACACCTTGATTGATATCACATACCAATCAAGTACTTGTTGTCAAACACTTTTGACAAAACAAACCTCAACATATATCACACATGCAAAAACGAATTCAACATATCATGAACATGCTACATCACATACAACATATCATATATAACAATATGAGCATACCATACATATGCACAACAAATTCGGTTTAGCGTTTCACAAGAGGCTCCGCTACCACTGTAAGTAACTGGGCATGCAAACTTGACAATCAAATGCAGTGGAAAAACCCAGAAACCATGGAGGATCCAAGTGAAAGTAACTAAACCGAATAATAATATTTGCATACCTGAATCGGTTGAGATCTTTCACTCAAATGTTGTGCCGAATCAGCTAGAGCCAGAAAGAAATCCCGCCCCTCTATGGTATCCACACGAACCGTCGATCTCTGGTTGGAAAACATCTCATGATCTCCAACCCTAGCACTCCCGAACCGTTGTGCTAGCTACGGATTTTCGGGAGCTATGTGGTGTTTCTTTCTTTCTCAAAGAATGGGTGTGTAATCTGAATTGTGTGTGAATGTTGTGTGTGCTAATAATTTGATCATCAAGCCCTATTTATACACAAAATTAATGCATAGATTAATGAGACAATGACCAACATCATCATGTATTAACCATCATGATTATACTTTTAGTCTAATCATGTCTCCACTATGTCTTAATGCTCCACTAAGCATTAATGGATGCTCCACTAAGCATTAATGGGATTACACATCATATGGCATTAATTTTGGTTCAATAATTCTAATAATTAGTGAACCAAATCAGCCCAAAACGACCCGGTCCAACCATGGTCCAACCATAGTCCACCCACCTGGTCGAACCACGGTCCAACCATGGTTCAACCACATGCTCGAATCAAGTGTGTGACCCTGTAGGCACTTGTAACGTTTGAAAATAATTGTAAAATCTCATTTTACAATTATAAACAATGAGCGGTGTCTAGTAACACATCATTGCTACCCAAACGACAAGATCAGTACTGATTCAATATGCCTCGAAAGCATGTCATCGTCCTTTCGTCACATTATCAAGATTAAACACGAGACATGGAATAAGTCAATCTCGTATATGTTTAATCTAAGTTTCTTGATCCCCGAGTTAACTGTGTAAAATGGATACTAATGATATCACCATATTACATAATCCGAGCATGGCCATGCATTTACCGTTCAACTCTATCAAGAGGCCCAACTGATAATATACCCGTTATATGGGTTGGACAAATTCCATCTTGATCATACAAAACCCACTACACACTTATCATATACCCAATGATTAAACTAAGGTCTACTCAGCTACGAATAGCCAAGAGTAATATCAAACTATATGACTAACATGTTGGGAACCTTGATGATCTCAGGTCAAAGGACAATACATATAAGAACCACTAATGACAATCATATAACGTTCCATGTAGTGTTCTTATGTTGGGTCAGTCCAGACCACAAGTTCTCTAACTTGTACCTGTATGTAGAATTCATATCTCACATAATTCTCAACATACGCTAGTCTTAATTTATTATTACAACCCATCCATAATAATAATCGACTAGGGACATTTAAGAATGTAAAATATTCTAGGATTATAAATATGTGCAAGCGTTTATCACATAAACATATTTATTGGAATAACCTTAATGTATATACATGACTATATACAATCATCCAATGATTGGCTTTTGGGCATATTACACTAACATAGTGATGCTCACAAATACTATGTTCTCTTTCAAGATGATTATAGTAAGTTCTGTTGGATTTTTCCTCTTAAACTTAAGTCTGATGTGTTTCATGTTTTCCAATGGTTTCAACGTCAGGTAGAACGCCAATTTGATACTAAAATTAAACATGTTCAGACGGAATGGGGGGTGAATTTCGTAAGCTTAATGCTTATTTCCGTAACATAGGCATTAATCATAGGCTTATGTGCCCACACACTCATGAACAAAACGGCTCCATTGAAAGGAAACACTGTCACATCGTTGAAACCGGATTAACTTTAATGGCTGATGCTCATCTTCCTTCTAAGTACTGGCACTTTGCTTTCGAAACTGCTACCTATCTCATCAACCGTATGCCTACTGCTGTCTTGCGCCATGTTTCACCCTTTGGAAAATTATTTGCCCAGAAACCCAATTAAAATTTTCTTAAGGTGTTTGGTTGCTTGTGTTTTCCTCACATTCACCCTTATAATAGACACAAAACATATTATCGTTCAAAACCATGTGTGTTTCTTGGTTACAGCCCAACCCATCTAGGCTATCGTTGCTTGGACTATGCCACCAAGCGGTTATATATTGCCAGACATGTTCACTTCTTCGAGGATGTTTTTCCTTTTCATACGATCCCCTCTCCTATTGGTTCCTCCACTATTGTTCCAGAAGCTAGGGTCTTTGTTCCATTAAGTGTTAGTTTTCCGTCTAGCAAGGTGTCAATCGAGGGCATTTGTCACTATCATTACCACCTTTTACTACTGCCTTACCTTCTCGCTCCCCATCCAACAACTCTTACCCTGTTGTGTCGCGTCAGTCTTCTAGTCCGTCTTTGTCTCCTGCTTCTTCTCGGTTTGTCTCTATTTCTTCTAGTCCTCATCTTTTAACTCGTTACTCGGACCAGCAGCAAGAATTCCCCTCTTCCCCATCTCTCATAGATAGTCTCTCACCAATCTCTCTAGCACCACCTCCTCCACCTCGCCAAACCTCCCATCGAATGACTCTTCGACCCCATCCAAAACCAATACAACCCTATTCTCCTTCGAATTTTTCTGCCCAACGTTGTTTGCTACCCGACACAGAACCCACCTCTTACACTAAGGCCTCTAAATTTCCCGTTTGGCGTCAGGCCATGCTTGAAGAACTCAATGCCTTGGTCAAGAATAAGACATGGAGTCTGGTTCCTCGTGTGACACCATGAACATTGTGGGCCATAAATGGGTGTTTCCCATTAAGAAGAAGGCTGATGGTTCTATTGATAGGTACAAGGCACGATTAGTGGCCAAAGGATTTCACCAACGGGAAGGAATTGATTTTTCTGAGACGTTTAGTCCGGTTGTTAAACCAACCACTATTCGTCTTGTGTTAACCTATGCTCTCTCCCAACAATGGTCAGTTAAGCAACTGGATGTCCGTAATGCGTTTCTTAATGTCATTCTACAGGAGGAAGTCTATATGACACAACCTCAAGGATTTGTTGATCCTGATCGTCCGACGCTTGTTTGCCGGTTGCACAAATCCTTGTATGGCCTCAAGCGGGCTCCACAGGCATGGTATGCTCAGTTGAGTTCCTATCTGGTTTCACGTGGTTTCTGTGTCTCCAGGTCTGATCCTTTTTTGCTCGTTTATCGTGATACCACTCATGTTGTCTACATCCTTATTTATGTTGACAATATTCTGGTTACCGACAACGATCAGTGTTTTGTTACTGCTCTTGTTGAGTCCCTTGGGACAAAATTCTCTCTGCGTGATCTTGGTCGGATTAATTATTTTCTTGGTCTAGAGGTTCAGCATCTTCCTGATGGTCTGTTACTCACGCAACGAAAATATATCAATGAGTTGCTCACTAAGGCTGGTATGAAGGATTGCAAACCAGCTCTTACACCTGCTTCTACCAGTCAAAAGCTGCGGCATGATGGAAGCAAGCTCATGTCTGATCCTACTCTCTATCGTCAAGTGGTGGGCTCTCTTCAATATCTTGCAGTCACGAGACCTGACATTATTTTTGCTGTGAGTAAGGTGAGTCAATTCTTACACAAGCCAACTGAGGCTCATTATGTTTCAGTCAAAAGGATACTTCGGTACCTGAAGCATACTCCTACGTTTGGTCTTCGGTTATACAAAGGTACTACCCGGGATATACAGGTTTTTACTGACGCAGATTGGGGTGGGAACCTTGATGATCGTCGATCCACGGCCGGTTATTTTCTCTATCTTGGTCGGATTCTCGTCTCATGGGCATCCAGGAAGCAAAAGACTGTTGCTCGGTTTTCAACCGAGGCTGAATATAAGGCTGTTGCTGATGGCGCCGTAGATTTGCTTTGGATACAGTCCCTTCTCACCGAATTGGGAATTGTGTATTCCACTCTAAAGCTCTGGTGCGACAATATAGGAGCCACCTATCTTAGTCAAAACCTAATATAGACTACTCGCACCAAGCACGTTGCTTTGGACTATCGTTTCGTTCGTGAACAGGTTCAAACTAAGAAGTTGCAGGTCCTCTTTATTCGCAGTGTCGATCAACTTGCTGATTTGCTTACTAAGCCGTTGAGCAGCAAGCACTTTGAAGCACTTCGGTCCAAACTAAACCTCTCAGCTTCCCCCGGTTCAGTTTGAGGGGGGATGTTAGGATATGTATCACTTGTATCAGATAAGGATAGAGTAGGTTTCTGTTGTAGATTATCAGCTATTATTCTTGTGTTATATCTCTTGTACTTAAGTCTTATCAGTTGGGTACTAGATAACTGTAACATATTCTATTAATAGAGGTCACGGCTGCAGTGTTCACTACTGAGCCTTTCACACACTTTCTTTCTGCAGTTTATATTCTTTTAAATCCTATATGGATATTAACTAGAGGAGTAAAATAGTCAATTTATATATTTGCGGATCCCCGCGGGGCAGGTGCTATGATCTCCATCCCCATCTTCAAATTAGTATCGGGTTAAAAATTCTCTCCGTCTCCGTCCCCGTCCCCACGGGTCAATAATCGTCCCCATCCCCATCCCCACGGCGGGAAATCCCCACGGATCCCCGGGACATTGGGGATTTTTGCCATCCCTAGTCTAGAACAAAATTGAAAAATGCGTATATAGCCATTAAGTTTGGGTTTTCCTATTAATCGGGTAGAAAGTCCCTTTGCATAGCGTCGTAAAACACCATCATGTCATGGAGGAGACAGAGGACATAGATTGAAATTAACCTGAAGAGACGTAATTGAAATGAGAAAAGAGAAAAAAAAAAAAAAAAGAATCTGCAATTCAAAGTCCAACGCTGCGCCACGTGTAGGTGACGTGGTAGGGACCCACCAGAGAAATAAGGCCACCCTTTTCATGTATGGTGGCTAACAAGAAGTCATATATATATATATATATATATTATGTATATGGTATGGTGCGTGTGGGTCAAACAATGTTGTGTTCTCCTCCCCCACTGGATGATCCCCAAATCCAAACCCTTTTCAAACCCCTAACTACATGCATGATCTGACCCACGTTTTCAATTTTAACACCCATCATGGCCATCCCATGGCATGACCCTTCTTCATGTGAAGTATGTGATGCCCATGTAAGTATGTGTCCTCCAGACGAACAACAAATAGTTTTGGGACTTTTTTTTTTTTTTTGGATGGGGGAGTCATAGTCATGGCTGAGTCAGAATTTGAGGCCTTATGCATGACGCACCTTCCTCTTTGAATTTGTTGTTTTCACTAAATGATGCTGACAATTCCCATTTTCTATTATTTTGCATTATCTACTCCTCCTCAATGGCATACTAGGTATAGCCCCCCAAAAAGAGGTCACTCTCCTCGTAAATTCAATAATGTAAAATATACTAATGTAGGGTTGGTATAATGAGTAAGCAATTTGGTTCCGCTTAAATGAGGTATTAGGTTTGAGTCTTCGTGTATGCAGAAAATCATCATTAATTTTTAAATTCTAAAATTTTCATAACTTGTGTCTATATCAAATTCTAAATTAGTAAAATTTAAATTTTTAAACATCAATTTATATAATTTTGGATAATTTTAAATTATTCTAATTTTATTATTACTTTCTGATGATACCAAATTTGTTATGATTCGGTAGGGCCAAATCTCACCTTTCGGGCCTGGATCTCGAAAATCCCATAAACAACTCGTTGTAGATAAGTCCTTCACTAAGTCTACGATACTAAATCCAAACAGGATTTGACATCTCGAGAAATCTGCCTAGACAGCTCAACCTTAGTTATATAAGGGCCACATAGTAACGACTCTTGGTCTGGAGTCTATTCAATATGCTTCGGTTTAGACACTTACTAACTTAAGCATCAGAATGCCAACGAGGTATAAACATTTTGCGTCCCAAAAGCCCACGTGTATTTATTTTGCAGGTGAGATGTGGACTATGTAGTTCTAATATAATCATTTTGGCGTAGTCTATGAGAAACTTGCACCTGTCACAAAGAGATTCCACCTCAAACACTTAATTTCAAACAAGAACACAACTGTAGTAAATATTTCAGCCAAAAATTTAGGTACCTGATTCCTCTTTCGCATAACACAAAGCCTATGCACAATCCATACTACTAGACAAAGCACAGTAACACATACACCAGTTACATATATGGCGCAATATGCTAATCGTGATCCTATTTTTGTGCCTGCATTTTTATCAGTGTGTAAACACTCAAATTTAACTTGTAGAATTTGCTAATTGGGCCTTATATTATATTTTAACCTAAAATTAATTAGTTATTAATTTTGGACTTAACATATATTTTAAACCCAATTAATAAGTTCTAGGCATCCACACATTGGTAGCCCGTTAGAAACATATTTTTTGCAACCTAAGGAACTCTAATTTTCGCAGAATTTCCAATTGAAATTATAATTAAAATTTTCGTGTGTGAAAATGGAAATGAAGAATTGTTTTGGAGTTGATGTGGGGATGATTTGAAGCTAACAGGAGTCAATTAGAGTGTTAATTGGTCAATTAATGTGTAAGATTTTAGCCTGACAGCTTTGATTAGACAAAATAACTCGGAATTAGGGAGATTTACTGAGAGAAATGGTAAAAGCGTGTCCAAGAAAACTGGAGGTTGGGCGGTCTTGCATACCAACCAGGCGGATAAGCACTGAAGACTGCTAGAAGCCAACATTCATCACGACATGACCGCTCGACACTTGGAAGTCATGCATCATTGCATGCGGAAAATCTTCAATTGTCTACCATTTTGATCATTCTGAGAAGTAACAGTTAGATTTCCTGACCGAATAATGACCATTGATGAGGTCCATGACCTTTCCCCACATCTCCCACCCACCCCCCACCCCTTTTTATCGGTGTGTAAACACTCAAATTTGTAGAATTTGCTATTTGGGCCTTATATTATATTTTAACTTAAAATTAATTAGTTATTAATTTTGGACTTAACAAATATTTTAAACCCAATTAATAAGTTTTACGCGTTCACACATTGGTAGCCCGTTAGAAACATAATTTTTGCAACCTAAGGAACTCTAGTTTTCGTAGAATTTCCAATTGAAATTTTAATTAAAATTTCCATGTGTGAAAATGTGGAAATGGAAATGAAGAATTGATTTGGAGTTGATTTGGGGATGATTTGAAGTTAACAGGAGTCAATTAGAGTGTTAATTGGTCAATTACTGTGTGAGATTTTAGCCTGACAACTTTCATTAGACAAAATAACTCGGAATTAGGGAGATTTACTGAGAGAAATGGTAAAAGCGTGTCCAAGAAAACTAGGGGTTGGGCGGCCTTGCATACCAACCAGGCGGATAAGCACTAAAGACTGCTAGAAGCCAACATTCATCACGACATGACCACTCGACACTTGGAAGTCATGCATCAATGCACGCGGAAAATCTTCAATTGTCTACAATTTTGATCATTCTGAGAAGTAACCGTTAGATTTCCTGACCGAATAATGACCATTGATGAAGAATTCTATAGACAAATAAAGAGAATAGATAAGTAGACTTATCTGTAAACAGTGAAGCAGAAGCGATGTCAGGATCGGGAGCCACGGCTTGAATCACTGGTCGGTGGAGACCGTCACAGATATCGGATCGGTCCCCTAGTTTCCACGGTCTAAACCTTAGATTGCAGTAATCAAGTTATCTGTGTTTACCCAACACATCTACAATGTGTACAATGAGTAGTATATTAGCCTCCCCTTATGGTGGCTAATATACTATACTAGTTGGGCCCAGTTCGGTCAGTTGGGCTTAAGTGAGCTCCCCTTATGGGTGGACTCACTATTTTCCAACATCTCCGACTCACACATAATGGGAGTGCTTATAAACACAATCATGAGAAACAGATTCTCATCAAGAACTGCAAACATTCGTACAGGGAAGTAGAACCGTGCGACCAGCATACAGTGAGAGCTAAATGCTATACATCTGTTAGGAATACATAGCCTCTCATCAAGAATAAACCTGCAAGTAGAACAAAAAGTATGCAAGTACGCTAGATCATAAATCATATTAGAAATCTGCTGAAGATCTCTCTTTTAAAGATACATTGTATTCACAATTATAACCGTATGTCATAATTGGTGCACCAGTGAATACAAGCTAATGTGATTTTGGTCAATGATCTTCCTCTTCTCACGATACCTTTAACTCAACTTAACTTGCTTTTCTAGACATGTCCCGCCAGATTGAATCAGTGTCCATAGTCCTTTGGCAGCACATTAAGATAGCAAACATCAAGCTGAATCTCAAGTACCTGATCGGAGTCCAGAGGGTACATAGTAGAGCCACCACAAAAAAGCTCTGGGTCTCACAGAACAATAAGCGGAGATTGAACTTAAGTAAACCCGTTTGGTCGACAAAAAGCGCACACATGGTATGAAACATGCGCTACAGCATTTTCTCCTTTCCCATAGAGCGTATGTCTTTCCCATATGGAATGCTGTACAGATGATATTTGGACACCATATGTGTCCAGTTTTGAGTTCCTTGATCTACACATTAACTTGAACCCACATCTGGCCCACTAAGTAGACTCGGTGAACATATTTCACCGTTAAAATGACCTTCTGTCATTATATAGTCGACAATCATGATTTTAAGCCACAAGCTCTCAAATTATCCGTCTGATAATTTTGCTTAAAATCTGTCTCATCTCCACTTATCACTAAGAAAAGGAGGCGTTATCCGTGTGAGAGGGCTATGCTAACCTCGTGTCTAATCGACATACTCTTAAACAAGCTAAAGAATGTTCATAACATCCATCCATATGTATGTATGCAAATCAACTTATTTGATAGCAAGAACATTAAACACAGGTTGTGAACTTTGAAAAAATAATAAGCATAAAATGAAGTACTTAAGCCTACATAATTTTAATGCCTAGTGTATTACACAAACACATCCCAAGGTAAAGGCTTAAACAGTGCATCTGATCACTTGTCTCTTATAGATAGATACTTCACTTCACAACCTTGCATACAATAATGCCTTTTGCATAGTTGTATCTGATGTCTACTTATCTGGTAAAACTAACCATTCTTGGCAATAGAAATTGTAGCCTTATTGTCATAGTTGACTAACACTAGATCAATGTTCTATGCATTATCCATTACATAATCCAAGAACTTATTCAACCAAATAACTTTTACACTGTTGAAGCGAGAGCCACACATTTAGCCTCAATCGCAAACAAGAATACACATGATCATTTCTTACTACTTTATGATATGGCGCCATCATTTAGTAAGTACATATATATCCAGAAGTAGATTTTTCTACCATCTAGATCTTTTCCATGACCAAGTCTTGTGAATTCAACCAAGAAGGATATTTCCCTACTTGGTAATAAAAATATAATCAGCAGACTTCTTTAGATATCTCATGATCCTTTTTAACTACTTGTAATGTGCTAGGCCTAGGTCGGATTGACATCTATCTGTTAGGCCATTTGCTTAATCAATATTTAGTCTATCATACACCATAGTGTACAACAAACTTCCGATTGCGCTCCGTTATGGAACTTGGCTTATTCATCACACTCATCATGAGCCTTAAGACACACGTTTTCTCAAAGTATGGCATTTATTGATAGGAGTTTAGATAGGATTACTTTGATGCATATTGTATTATTCCAAACCATTATTAGTGTAATTCTCTTACAAGAAATACAATAATTTCTTGAAACAATATCTTGAAATCTTAATTTCAAGCTTATATGCAATCTTTATCCATATCATCTATCTCAATTGAGATGACAACTAGGTTCTTTACCTTGTTGATTAAACTCCATATCATTTCTAGCTATAAGTATGTCATATACATACTATATGAAAACTGCAAACTTACTTGGTACATGCCTTGAGGATCAGAAACCTTATGTTTGTGGTCCTCTTTAATGAAACACAATCCGTTTCATTCAATCTCCATTGGGAAAGGCATTATTACATCCGTTTGACGTAATCCAAGGTTTAAGTTTGAAATAATAGCTAGAAACATCCATACACAGGTAAAATATATAGAAATCGAGATTGACTCTTGTAATCTATCTCTTTCTGTAGTGTACCTTTAAGCTTGCTTTTAAGAACACATTTGTTCCCAATGGCATTGTGTCCTTCAATAAGATCAACCAGTTCTTAAATCTCATTGACTTCATCTTTTCTTCAAGTGCTTTTGTCCAATTTTCTTTAGAAAAATTTGAGGCAACCTCTTGTAGGCTCATTTTGTAGGAATACCATAAAAGACCCACTATCTTTGATGTCAAATCATCAACGACAATCTTTTATAAGAATCATACTAATTTATGATTCAGGTATGTTGTTCCCATTTGGATCAACATGGCTCCCACTCGGATTAAAGCGTTAATCTCGCTCCCACTAAGAACAAGATCTATCTGTATTGCTCCCACTTGGAACAACAAAATTATAAAAAGATTACTTTTATTCGGACTTGATGATGTGGAAGTTTATTGAAGAGAAACTAATTCATCATCTGTTAAAATCCTCCCGATCGAATGAAATAATCCTTGCACATCTTAATCTTCTTCCTCAAATAAAGATAGGCCTTAACCTACCTCACCTTCTTAAGAAACTCATTCACTAAAAATGTGACATTTGTTGGTTTAAACTCAGTTACGCTCCCATTGTTTTGCTGGCTTATAAACATATAACCCTTAAGGTTAGTTAGTATCTCATAAGACGCTTGTCCTCCTCTGAAGGCACATCTTGCCAGAGAGAAATGATGTGTATAAGCAGCACAACTTCCAATGTTACTAAAACACTTGGTGGGAAGCATTCTAGTCTACAACACATGTAGAGTAGTTGTAACTGACTATATAGGCATATTGTTAAGTATATAGGCGGCAACCAATTAAATATTACCCATGTGGCAATAAGATTTGCGCCCTCGTTTACTTAACCATTATAGAAGCATTCCATCATGTCACTCTATAACACATTTTGTCATAGATTGTTAGGAATAGTCAACTAATACACTGTATCCTTTCATCACATGCCCAACTGATTGGATCGACAGAACGATCACAATTAACGTGATGATCTTGTATCTTCATATCTAGTTAATTTTCTATTAAGCTCATATAGCTTCAGAAACAACTTAATGCCTAAAAAAAATAGAAAATTAAATAGATATAATTGAGCATAATGAATAAAATGATGAATTACATGCTTTTGCCTAGTCCAAACGTGAATGGACCCCGCAGATGTCCAAGTGGACAAATAACAATGAAGAGTTGGCTTTAATCACTTTACCGGATGGTCAATAATCAGCTGGATAACACTCACAAGTAGACAATTCTACTTGTATAATACTAGGAAGCAAATATCATTTGCTAACCTTGGCATTCTCTATTGGTCCGTATGACCGAATCTAGCATTATTCGGCAATAAGACTAAAGCCATATAAAATTGAACCAGAATCAATTTTATAATTTTTCATGAAAGCATGTATGGTTACTAAAACCAAGACATGTCAGAAAAGACATCAATCATGTAAGATCACATCTCATATGTTACACAAGACTAACTTGTATGATATGAGTATTTAAGCAATACCTTATCATTGCCACTTACATGCCAAAACGTTTAATCTCTTTGTGAGACTTAATGTTGATCAGGTATCACATCTCCATACAATATAATGTGTGACTACTGAGTCTAAAATTCACTAAGAATTATATTCAGTTACACACAAAATAAAACTCCCGCAAACACAAAGTTTGCTAACACATGCAAAGTAAAGTACCAATTCGTACTATCCGATTTCATCAGTGGAGAATGACCCATTTGGTCATCATTGCAACAATTTTGTTACAACAGTTTTTGCATTGTATGGTTTACCGTACTGATCTGTCTTCAACTTTCATGACTACATTGATGATCACAAGAGGATTTTTGCTCTTCCAGCACATATTGGAATACTAAATTCCAGATTTCATAATAATTGCCATTAAGCATCAACCTTTTGTTGAGCTATGCGACGATAACTTATGAAGCAGTAATTATATTTAACAAATAAAATACACAAGGATCACATATAAGGTATAATGTTCAACATACATACATGTATAATGCTAAGCTTTGATTAGCTAAGTTAGTAATCACATGCATAAGCCGGAGTCGAAAGTTCACTGTATTCCCAGTCATCGTCCTAAAGTTGAATGCATAATGAAAATTAATTTAACCAATAACACAGCTAAGCATTAATCATGCTCCAGACAACATATTTGTCAAGCACAATTGTATAATCCCATGTGGATTACAAGTTGAACAGCCCAACAATTTATGCTAAATGAATTAGCAACTAATTCATAATGTTAAACCAATTAACATTGAAGTAGGTAATCGTGTATTACTCATACTTGAACAGTTGGGTAAATATTTCTCATGCCAAATTCACAAAGAAAATGGTCTAGAAATATTTGGATTTTATTTTATTGGTGATAAAACATAAGTACAAAATTTATGTCAAGAGAATTAGTCCATATGACTAATTTCTTTAACTGGATCTTTCAAGAAAAAAAATATGGGAACCCTTCATAATTTTATTCTAAGCCGTATGCCAAAAAATAAAATATGATTAGACCGTATGTCTAACATGGACAAATTTACTAAGGTCATGAGCTATAAAAATAAAACTTATTTAGACCGTGTGTCTAAAAATTTATTTTATATTGAGCATCTCTTCTAATAAAATAATAATAATAATAATAGACTCGTGTCTCGACTATTTTATTTTATTTAGGCTATAAGCCCATAAAATAAAATACTTAGACCGTATGTCTAGACAATTTAACTTGACTTAGGTCATAAGCCCAAAATAAAATTAATTTTTAGACCATATGTCTAAAAAGAGTCTATCTTTATTATATATATATATATATATATATATATATATATATTTTTACCATATGTCAATAGAAGAAATTTGATTTAGACCATATGTCTAAAATAAGTCCATATTATTTTATTAGACTTTAGTATTAGACTTTAGTCATTTTTACTAGGTTTCAAACTCAATAAAAATAATAATTTAGACCATATGTCTAAAATAAGTCCATATTATTTTATTCAACCATATATTGATAGAAAGAAAATAATTTTAGACCGTCTTTCTAAAATAAGTTAATTTTATTTTTATAGGCCACATAAAAAAGAAATTAATTTAGACCGTATGCCTATATTAGTTTCAATTAAACCATATGTTTAATATACGTCATACAAAATAAAATCAATAAGACCTTCTGTCTGAAATAAATGGTCCATCTTATGCCCATAAAATTTGTCCAGCCTAGTTAATATAGACAACAAAAACCCATAAAAAATCACACAAGAAGCCCAGGCATTATCCAGGCCCGTACCGGCTCGGCTGACATCTCACATTCGGTTCGGCCCAGCCAGACTTATCCAGCTCGGCTTGCCGACATTTTTTTTATTTTTCTTTTGAATCGCTCACAACCGCATGATTAATTTGATCTCAACCGTCCGATTTGAGAAGGATGCCCTAGGCACCATCTTCTCCAAAAAAACGGATCAGCTGCCGGCGCCTCAAACTCCCACCGGAGCTAACACCAGTCACCGGATTAGTGGCAGACAGCGCTGGACGAAGCCTGCATCAAGCCGTAGCAGCACGACGACGAGGCCGCGATGGCAAACAACACTATGGCGGTGGCCACCACCACCGGAAACGCGAACAGATCGCGTTCGTCAAGACCTCGCCGCCCGCACCATGCACCATCAGTTGCCGAAGAACGAGAACGCGCGAGCACCTGGGTAACACGACGACAACGAACGCCGCTAGTGCCCCCTCCCTGCCTCGCTTCTCGAGCTACTCGACCGCCACCATGGAGGAGATGCGCGTGACGACCCGTCTGTTGATTTGCCAAGGCCTCTGTGAGCCGCCATCGGCAACTCAGGCAACGCGCTGCGGTCGCGTGTCCACCGTGTTTGACGCTGCAGCGGTGCTTGCCACGCCGGTTGGATCCGTCGCCGTATGCTGCAGCCCGTGTCCTATCCGCCGCCTTGTGCAGCGTGTTGGGTATCGGGTTCCTTTGTGCCATTGTTTTGCAAACACAGATCTAGTAATTTTTCTTTTTATTACTTTACCAATAAATATACAATCAACTGCATATACAATCGTAAAACAATTAATACAATCATACAGTTGTATTTTTTTTTTAATCGAACAACAACACATATAAAACGAGAAAAAAAATATCCGATCCACCAAGAAATTCATATATATACACATATATAATATGTTGAGAACAAAACATTTTCTCCACAACGATAATAATCGATAGAAGAAATCAATTACACCGATTGATTGATTTAATTATAAAACAGATGGTGGATGGACAAATCAATTGAACAAATCTATTCGATAAATCAAGATCCCCAATTTGTTAGACCATGATTTTAGATTTACACAAAATCAATAAAATGAACCAGAAAGCAAGCCTAGGGCTCCGCTACCGATGAAGCATTTTATGTACATATACATAACATAGATAAGGACACTTATCTGTAAATAGTGAAGCGAAAGTATTGTCAGGATTGGGAGCCAAGGCTTGAATCACTGGTCGGTGGAGACCGTTACAGTATATCGGATCGGTTCCGTAGTTTCCACGGTCTAAATCCTAGATTGCAGTAAGCAAGTTATCTGTGTTTACGCAACATATGTACAATGTGTGCAATGAGTAGTATATCAGTCTCCCCTTGTGGTGGCTTATATACTGTACTAGTTGGCCCCAGTTGGGCTTAAGTGAGCACCCCTTACGGGTGGATTCACTATTTTCCCCAAATCTTCTCCCACTCCCGCCCCCCCGGCGCCCCCCATAAACCACTGGTCACACTAAAAATAGGACCCTCGACAACGCTCCAAAGGGCCACGAGTTCTCATTAGACAGCTCCATATAAGGATGAAGAATGGAGATACTCTACTTCTTCTCCTTCGTCTTAATCTTCAGTACTTTTATCCAGGGCGATGGGAATTTCTATGTGGAGCTAATATCAAGAAACATATAACTGCTTAGGAACATATTCAAAGTGGAATTCATGAGCGAGAGGATTTGCAACTTAGCTGAGCCGATGGTTCGGCTGGGACAGAATGGTTTGTGACATGGTGATGCTCCCGTGGTTGCTGCCCCCATGTGGAAAGAAGAGCGGTTGAACTTTTGGTCCAAGTACCGGTGGAGTTGTAAGGCGTGGCTCCAGATAAGAGTGGTATTGGCAGATTCATGCTTCTGAGTGGCTTTCCTGTCGCGGCCTAAGTGAAGTTTAGCTCTTGGAGCATCGGCAGACTCGTGCTCCTGAAACGGGTTTGGTGGAAGAGTAGGCTCTTGGTGATATTGCAAAAAGTTTCCGAAATATTTCCGTTGAAGAAGGAGTAGGCTCGATGTCCGATATGGAAGAGTCTCACACTTGAGGGGGAGATTGTTAGAATACAAGTGTGAGTGGTGTATCCCACATCAGAGAGAGAGAGGCCAAGTGAGTGGTGTCCTGGTCACGCGTATGGAACTCATTTGGGCCTTGCGTATTGTCTCTCTGGTTTCTGGGCGACTCCCGGTTCTCAACATGGTTTACAAGCAGAAGTCATGTGGAACCAAGAAGAAGGGTCTACAAGAGGTAAGTACTCCATCCCTTTTTAATTTGCTGCCAATTATATGATGATGTGATTTGCTTGTTGTTGTGATGCCATGATCTCTACTTCTCTTCTCCCCCTTCAATTTCTCTAGAATTATGTGGGTTTTAATCTGGTCGTCAGGGTATGTAATTGGTCTCTAGTGATGGAGAATCAAGTCCAATCCCCCTCCCCCTCCATCCATTTCTTTTTAATTTCAATATATTTATGTTATTTTGTATGTGATTTGCTCTTACACTTACACTCACTACATAAGGCACATAATCTCTATTTAAAATGGTACACAATTTCGTCCGAAATACGGATGGGTGCCTAACAATTTCCAATCAGTGATGAACCACCGAGTCTATCAATCTCTAGTTAACAAATCAATCCTTAAGGTTGAAGTATCAATGGTTTTTCCTAAGATTTTTCACATTAAATAAAATTCTGGTGGCGACTCCAAATTTGAGGGAGAGTACTAAATTACACAATGATAACTTTGTAAAGCCAATTTCTAGTAAGTTCTTTCGAAGGTTGTCATTGTCCTAATAACTTAAATCTTGTACTACACCAACTTTATATACCACTGCACAAAAAATTTCTCTACAAACTTATATGTTCTTAGCCATTACCGCTAGAATTTTTTCACATAAATAAGTAGTAGATAGGTAAGTTGCCTAACACCGCCTTAATTAGAGTAACCCGACCACTCAAAGATAAAAATTTACCATTCCATGTGTTCGGTTGGTTTTGTTACCTTTAGATTATCACACATTCTCCTTTGTAGATAATTGGGAGAGTTATAGTTTTGATGGGAATTATAATATGCTCAATACGAAAACAAAAACAAAAAAATTAACGGAAGGAAAATGTACTATTTTTTTTTTTATCGGTAACATAGATTTCATTATAAAGTTTGGAAATGTTCGTGCTTTCGAAACATATTCCACTACTAATTACCTACCAAATCGGAATACGATAATAACACAAATACACATAATAACAAACTATAGGTGCGCCTTGGTTGCACAATCCATCACCTTGATCAGACCACTTAGTGTCACGCGCTGTGATTATTTTAGGCACATAAGAGTCCTAGTGTGAGCCAACTTTTGTGCAAAATAGATTGTTAGTGAGAGTTTATTATGTATTTAAATTAATCACTTAATTATGTAATAAGCTTGTGTCTTTTTGGACTTGGACTTGATTAATCCTTGCCCATAAGGAATAAGAGTGGGGATAAGAAACTTAGTGTGAATGGGCTTCTTAGAATTACTTGGTGAACACTCAAGTGCTATTATAAATAGCGTGAGAGGGAAAGGGTTGGGCGTGTGTGTTGTTGTATTTTTTTGAGCAATAATACTATCGAGAATCTCCCAAATTACTGTGTTCTTATTTTATTATTTCTTTAGGCTGATCTAGGTATTGTTACAAGTCTAAAGCAGGTGTTCTTTTGCTGCACCACCCTGTGTTTGTGAACACCCAAATTTGGACCACTCATATTCTATTAATTGAGACTTTTGATGTGTTTAAACCCAAGATTAATTAGATGACTTTATTCTAGACTAGGAATATATTTAGAGTTTAAATTAGTAGAGTACGGTATTTTATTAATTTAGACTTTATTTATGTTTTGGCCCAATTTTATTTAGATGGATTAATCTTGGGCCAAAGTGTGTTTAGAGTTTAACTTAATAAAATATGGACTCTCCAGGAGTAATTGGCCCATAAAACACATTACTTGGAGCCTAATTTTAGCTCTGATTTTTGAAAAAAAATAGAATTAAATTATCTTTTTTATGGGATATGTGTTTTTAGTATGAAAGTGTATCGAAAGTAGGGTTTAGGGTGCATTAATGATACATGGAAAGTTTATGATGAGTAGTAATCAAGGAAAGAGTACTTTCTGGTCAGACAACATATTAATTGCGCGTGAGAATCAAGTCAGGCCCAAATTAATGAAAATCGGAGATAAAAAGGGCAAGAACGGACAAAGCCCGTAGGCCCAAGCGGTCATTTCGGCATGACCGTCAGGCCTGGGCGGTCAAGTAAGGAAGACCGCCCGCCATGGCGATCAAGTAAGGAAAACCGCCCGCCATGGCGGTCATGTAACCCTTGATATGATTTTATCCACGATTTTTTGCACTAATTCGATTTTTGTCCTGATTTCTGGCTAGTATCTTGCTCATTAAGAGGTCCACGGCCTCTGCATCCCCCCAGAACTCTATAAATAGAGCTCCCTATTCACTTCAAAAAGGTCACAAATTCTCTTTACACACTCCCTTATAAGCTTGAGCACTTGGAGAAACTCTACTTCTCCAAGCCTAGAAACACTTTTAGAGGCTGAAACTCTGGAGGAATTTTGTGGTGATTAGTATCAAGAAGAGTCAGCAAGGGTAGACCAAGAGGAGATCAAAGATTAGGTTTAGAAGTGGCAAAAGAGTGGGTGGAGAAGACAAACTCAAATCAAGGAGCTAGAGGAGGGCTAGAAGAGGTAATCTTAATCCCTTTTATTTGCTATTGTTGATGATGAATTGATGTTGATATGTTGTTGTTGATGATGTAATTATTGTATGAAGCCATGTAAGAACTACGTGGGCTTTGAACCCGGTCTTCGAGGTACGTAGGTTGTTTCTAGTGGTGAAAACTCAATCCCAATTATGTTTTATTTTCCTTTTGTTTCAGATTTATTTTGCTATTTTGTTTATGTGATTTGCATCCACACTATGCACACACTCACAAGGCATAAAATTGTATTCAATTACTGTACAAAGTTTTGCCCCAACACAGATGGGTGCCTAACACCTTCCCATCTGTGACGAAGCTCTGAAACCAACAATCTCTAGTTCACTAAAGTCAGTTCCTTATGTTGTTGCCTAAGAAAGAGGATATTTTTTTTTGGTGAAATGCCTAAGAAAGAGAATGATGCTAATGGTTTTTTCCCGGATTTTTCCAAGAAATAAAATCAGGATGGTGACTCCGTTGATTGTTGAATTTTTGGTTAAGAAGAAGGTGTAAGGTATAAGGCGAGGAGGTCTAGTTAATTTTGGTTCGGGTCGTCACAGCTGGTGACTCCACTAGGAAGTGTAGTGGGTTTAGAAAACTTTGTGTAATCCTTAAATGTTTGTATGCCTTTTTATATGCCATGTTTGTGCCTTACATTCATGATGATTTATGTGAAGCCTCTACCGTAAGAGGGCGAGGGAATCTAAGTCCGCTACATACCTTGCTGAAGTGATTGTGGCTTGAGTGAACCCATTTCTCGTTGCTTAGCAATGATAGGGATTAATGGGCCCTGGACTTCACGCGGTATCCTATACCACATATGAGTAGGCTAAACTATCCTTTAGCGGCAGTCTTTTGGCCCCCAACCAGTTGCATACCTTGAGCATCTCATGCATAATGAATCAATAAGTGGTATCAGCATTTGTGTAATTTTTGTTGTGAATTCAAGTAAATGTAAATAGAGTGCATCTTGTTTCAATACACCAAAAAATATGTCTGTTAAGAGACCCCTGGTTCCTGGGAGCCTTACGCCCGTCCTCCGAATACTAGGGCTAAATGAGTGAAGGTGATAATGCGGGATGACTATGGCCATGGAAGCTTTGACCTTGTTGAAGGATCCGGATGTGAGGGATGCGCTGCTAGCACAAAAAAGGGAAAGATGGTAGCCCGTAGGAGTGATGGGGAGCAAGTGTCGAAGGAAGGTGCCAGGAATGATACTGTGGTTGTCTTGATGACTCAGTGGTGCAAGAACTCAAGGGGAATGGAGAGAGGATCAAAAGAATGGAAGAGCTTTTGGAGACCATGAGGAGAAAGGTGGTTAATTGGAACACAGATCCGTTTCCTTGTTCCCTCAAGCTCGTTTGCCCGAAAAATTTAAGATGCCTGACATAGAAAAATTTAATGAGACTGGATGCCCTACAACCCACATGAAGATTTATGCGAGGATGCTGCAACCTTTGGGGATAGGGCCCAAGCTGATGGCCCAATTATTTCAAAGAACATTGTTGGGAGCTGCATTGAAGTGGTTCATGACCTTGGATGAGAGCAAAGTGGAAAAATCGGAGGACATTTGCGAGGAATTTTTGAAGCAATACAGCTACAACACTAAGGTGGATGTGACTAAAAGGGATGTTGAGACAACCAAGCAAGAAGCCCATGAAACATTCTCTGCTTTCATCTCACAGTGGCACAACAAGGCTTCCTTGATAAATGAATAGGCCCACGGAAGAGGACCAAGTGCAGATGGTGATCAAGAACTTTCAGCCGGCCTATTATGACCACATGGTTGGCAATTACTATGGTAATTTCAAGGTACTCATTGGAGTGAAGACACAATTGGAAGATGCCATTAGTTTAGGGAAGATCAGAATTTCGACGAATGCTTCAATGTCAAGGAGAAACTTTTGCCAGACTTAGGGGAAAACGCGAGTTGAGGTGAACGAAGTGACTACTCAGACACCACTACGGATTGAACCAAAGTCGAGGGAATTCACTCCTTTTCCTATATCTTTGGGGAAGATGCTTAAGAAATGCATAGAGAAGAACCTGTTGCAGCCTTTGGAGCTGAAGCACGATTCACCTATTAGGGGGGATCCAAGCAAGTACTGTGAGTTTCATCAAACAGGTGGGCACGCCACCGATAAATGCTTTCACCTTCACCATAAAATCCAAGATCTGATTGAGAAAAAATGAGATAGTCTTGCCTAAAAAACCCAACACCAAGACAAACCCGTTGCCAATACATGGGAAAATTGACATGATGGAAGCTGAACCGCATCCGAGCAAGACTATTTTGTACTTGACCTGGGTGAGTATATGGGTTTGGAAGCTGAACCGCATTCGATCTAGGGATTTAATCTCGACCTAGGATTATTAGGACAACCTTTGACACCCTGAACACTATAAATAGACCCCCCTACACACAAATTAGACATAATTTTCTGTTCTTTTCTACACACTATTGTGAATACCCGACCCAAAATCAGTTAGGCCTATTCACCTATTCACCTATTTCCTTACACCTTCTTCTTCAGGTCAATCCCATGTCAATGGAGTCGCCATCCAAATTTTATTAAGGACAAAATTTGGGAAAAAACCTTTAAATGAATCCTTAGGCAACTGATCATAGCGAGACCAAAGACATGGGATTCGGGGTTCGTCATGGATGGGAAGGTGTTAGGCACCCATCCATGTTGGGTCGAAACTTTGTGCAATTGGAGAATACGAGCGTGCCTTGTGCAAGTGTGCAATTATGGAAACAAATCAAATAAAAATAACAAAATTGAACTGAAGGGGAAGGAGAAGAAGGTACAAAACAAAAAGGGGAAATGAAAACATTTGGGCTTGAATCTCCACCACTAGAGACCACCTACGTACCCCGGCAACCGGGTTCAAAGCCCACGTAGTTCTTGACATGGCATCACAGCAATCATATAATCAACAAAAGCATCATCAAATAATCAGCAAGCAACGATCAATAAAGTACGCAATTAAAAAGGGTTAGAACACTTATCTCGGTCGCTGGACAGAATCTATGAGTCGTCTTCTTCTGGATTTTGGACAATGAAAATGGCAGATTCAGCTTCTGGTCTCAACAAAAAAGTTGTATCTATCCCTTTTAGCTTTCTAGAGAGTCTAAAATCACGACATTCTGACTTCTAGAACTCGAGATATAAATTGTTTTCTGAGACTGTATGCATCAGGTCCTTCCACTCGGAATGCACACCTTCTTGGCTCCTAGAATTCTCTTGATTGCCTCCTCCTGATTTCCTCTTGTTGGATTTTTCCTTGATGCTTTTCCTCGAAATTTCTCTAGAATTTTTTCCTATGGGAATGTTTCTAGGCTTGGAGAAGTATAGTTTCTCCAAGCAAACAAAGCTTATGGGATGTGTGTGTAATGAATGATTGATCCCTTTGAACAAGTGCAAGGGGTCCTATTTATAGTATTCTGGGAAGCCTAGGGGCGTGGAACTTCTTAATGGTGAAGATTATGGTCGAAAATCTGGTCTAAAACTGCGTAGGATCGAATTAGAAACAAAATCGGAGGAAATCAGAGATTCTGGGCACCCATGACCGCCGCTGCCGGCAGTCATGTGGGGATGTCCGCCAGCACCTAGCGGTTGTCATGAGATGACCGCCGGCCACCCCGCGTGTCACTAGTTCTTTCCTTTTTCAACCCCCAATCCCCCTAATTCTGCTCTGATTTGATCCTACCGCGTAATCAACCCCCAATAACCCCAGAATCACTCAATTACTTGATTACCACTCCCCTAAATCATTCCATAATAGATTAGTTACACATTAACACCCATTTCATACTAAATCGTACCAAAAATAACATTCCTACATAAATGATGATTTAGCTCTGATTTCTGTGGAAAATCAGAGCTAAAATTAGCCTGCAAGACATGTGTTAATGGGCTGGATAAACTCTGGAGAATTCATTTACTTAGACCCTTAAACCCATTCCTAACCCAAAGATAAATCATCTCAATATAGTTGGGTTAAAAACAACTAAAGGAGCCCAAGCAATGAAATGAAATATATTTTAATATAAATAAACCTTATTATATGTCTTACCCTAAGATTAAATCATCTCATTAATCCTAAGGTTTAAGTGCATAAAGGTTTTCATTACCAAAATACACTAACTCTACTAAATTAAATTCTTATCATGCCTTAACTCAAAATCAAATCATCTCATTAAATTCAAGTTTAAGCATGTTTGGAATCTAGTTTTAGTAAAATGTTCGTAGGTCAAATTTGGGTGTTCACAGATGCCCCTTGTTGATGAGTCCTTAGGAACTAAAGAAGAAACAACGTAAGAAAGGAACAACCAAATTTGAATGATAAATTTGTGGTGTGTGTGCCAAACTTCGGAGCATCCCATGCTGCTCTTCAGGAATCATCTCATCCTGAAGTTTTGAGGGACTGGCCCTCAGTTTCTGAGAATCATCTCTTCGAGATTTTCGGGAATCATCTCATCCCGAGGTGATAGAATCATCTCATCTATCGGGTTGTTGACAAGAAATCATCTCATCCTTATCAACTAGGTTTCGACTTGGGAATCATCTCATCCGAAGTCTATAGTTTGCGGGAATCATCTCATCCCGAGGCGATAGAATCATCTCATCTATCGGATTGTTGACAAAGAATCATCTCATCTTTGTCAACTGGATATTCAACGTTCGATCAATGGGATTCTTCTCATCCCGGGGTTTGCGAGAATCAGGTCCTCGGCTTTGGTTCTACGGGTATTGGGTACATGGCTTTTGTCTGGTTTCCTCATTGCGAGAACTTGGTTCCCAGCTTCTGACTTGTATGTCTCAAGGTCTGGTCATCTCGGGTTTGCAAGGGCTGGGCTCTTGGCTTACTGGTTTGTCTGGATCCCTCATGTCTGGTTTCCCTCGTATCTGGATACCCTCATCTCTGGTTTTCCTCGCTCCGCTCACGATTCATCCTTACCTGGATCCCCCCATATCTGGGTTCCCTCTAGGTTCCCTCATGTCTGGTTTGTCTTACTTACCTCAAAGTTTTCTCTTATCTGGGTTCCCTCATGTTTGGACTCCTCTTTGGCTTCTCTCCCATCTCTTAGTTTGCGGGGGCTAGGTCCCTCGTGGTGTTCCCTCAGGTTTGTTCATCTCAAGGTTTGCAAGGACTGGGTCCATGGCTTCGGGCTTTCTCTCATATCTGGGGTTCACTCCCCCATGGATGTTCTCTCATATCTGGTTTTCTAGGCTCAATCATCTCAAGGTTGCGAGAACCGGGTCTCTGGCTTCTGGTTTCCCTCACATCTGGTTTTCTCTTAAGTCTGGTCTCTCTCATCTCTCAGTTTGTGGGAGCTAGGTCCCGGCTTTTGGTTTGCTCATCTCTGGTTTTCTCTCTTCTAGATTCCCTCGTGTCTGGTTTCCCTCATCCCTCAGCTTGGATTCTCTTATCTCACGGTTTGCGGGAGCTGGTGTCCTGGCTTTAGGCTCTCTCTTGATGTCTTGTGTTTGGGTTCTCTCAAGATTCTCCCTTGTCTCATGGTTAGGTTTTCTCATCTTTGGGTATCTTCTATCCTCTCATTGTCTTACGGGTCTATGTTTGCTCATATTATGGATTTGCTGGTTCTCTTTTGGGGTGCCAAGACCGGGTCTGTAACGTCCCGGTTTGTCGACTGTCACTACAGACCAACACGGGACCTTTCCAACATGCTTTGTCCTCACTCGCACGTTTCCGGGGAAAACTTCCCAGGAGGTCACCCATCCTAGAATTTCTCCAAGTCAAGCACGTTTAACTTTAGAGTTCTTCTGGAATGAGCGCCGAAAAGGTAGGTGCACCTTGTTGATATAGTTAGTACCCATCAAACCGTTTAAGCTATTCTCGATTGTGCAGTCCCATACCTGTACAACCTCGAAATCACTTCATTTGAGCTATTCTTAATTATACAGTCCCATACCCGTATAATTATGAAATCGCCCCAACTGTGCAGCCCCATCCCTACACAGTCTCAGGATCTCTCCTATTCCGGTGTGGATTCGGTTCATTCCTGTGCCCCTCCTTCTAGAAGCCTGCCAGAAGCCGCTCCTTGTCCATGCTCATCTCGGCACCGGCGTACACTTCCCGCCCTCATAGACCCCGGGTGTCACAGGGTCTTTGGCTTTTGGCTGGACTCCCTCATCTCTCCGGTTTACAAAGACTAGTTTTTCGGCTTTCTTGACTGGATTTCCTCTTCTGGTTGGGTATCTCACGTCTCACGGTGAAGGATAACGAGTGTCATCTCATGGTCTAGTTGCCTCATTTCTGGGTTCCTCAAATTCTCAGGTGCTGGGTTGAATGTGTCTAGGTTATCCTAGTATTTCTGGTTCTCTCATAATCTCACAGGTTTGAAAAGAGTGTTGCCTCATGGTTGGGTTGTCTGGATCTCGTGTCTCTATCTACTAGATTTGAAGGAAATGGTGTGTGTGTTGTGCCCCTTGAGACATACAGACCAAAAGTGGAGGAGATGCCCCCAGTATCTCATCATGGTTTTTGGATTGAGATTGAATGTGCCCCTAGTTCAGAATCATCCCTAGGCGTCCCAACCCATAGCCAAATAGGTGATCTATCTAGTCATAGTCAGATGCCATGCCCCTAATGCCATGATGTAGGTTTAATCTCAAGGTAGATGTATGCCTATTGCGTGATGTAAGCTTGACGAGTCAGAGAAATAAGGCATGACATGCCCCTCGTCTACAATTCTCATTATCTACAAGATTTGTTCATGTCATGCCCCTTCAACTAACAACCCTAGGAAATTAAGTCTACATCAAGCGATGAATTCATGATGTTGCCTCCCCCATTAATCATTTGTCCCCCAACCAAATCCACCTTATCAAGAAACTCATGTTTTGTAAGTGATGCATGAGCATGTCTATGATGTATTTATCCCTTCAATGCATGGGGATGCCCTCCCTAGTTCCCATGTGTTTGCTGGTGTGCCAGTGCTTCTAGTTTCTACATGCTTGTCTTTGGATGCAAGTACCCTCTAATCCTACAATGATGTGTTTCCCTCTTGAATGCAAGTGCTTCCTACTTCTACATGAATGTATATGCCTATGATGTGTTTTCCCTTTTCCTCTCCTTTCCTCTTCATGTTTTCCTCTTTACCTCTCTTTTTCTCCCCTTTCCCTCATTTTTTCTCTTTTCTCTCCCCTTTCCCCTTGAACGCAGGTGCTCTGTCGCCCCCCCACTAGCACAACCGGCCAGGTGCCTAGAGCAGCTAAGCATGCCATTTAGGCACCCTCAGGCCTTTCTACGATATGGCAGAAGTTGGAGGCTTCAGCCTTACAAATAAACCCAAAACTCACACAAAGGGATACCATCACTTAATATGAGTTTTATTCGCACAACTATCATACACCAAAGAAGTACATTATTATTACCAAACAACATTTTAACATAAACAACACTTGTTACAAAACCATGCTACAAGGGCACTATCTTACAAGCCTACATCAGTTTGGTTCGTATGTACACAAAAATAGGACCTAGCCAAAGTTTGCTTAATACCCATCTCTAAGGATCCCTCCTGTCCGGGTCCTCCCACACGGCCTTATCTCTCTCTCCCAAACCTGAAAATAGAGTCAGAGGAAAGGGGTGAGTTTACAACTCAGTAAGATAGGGAAGCATGCATGAAATGCTCACAATGCATGCAATGCTGGACATGAGCAACATCAAGTAAATTCCATAGCTTCCCTTGATTCAAACACCCCATCAATAGAGGAACAATGCTCTATGGAGACTATACAATCGGGCAGCAGTGTTTGTACCGATTCTTAGCCAACAGCCCCCAATACGAGGCATTCCGAGTCATGGGAAGTGCACATGACTTGCTGCCCAACTGCATAGCCCCTAGTAGCCATTGTTTGTACCTGCCTTTGAACCAAGCAGGCAATGCCCTCCGCAAGGCTCTCCAACCTATAATTTGGCACACAGTAAGTGCCCATTAAACCATTGGTACGTGCAAGCCCAGCTTGCACTACCCGTACTATCAATTCGCCAATGATTCCCATGATGCATATATATGCAAATGCAGTGCACAACCCCAATTCGTGGGCAGCAGATCAAGCCTACATAAGCCAATAATTCCACAAGCACATCACAACAAACAATCGTGCACCATCAGTGCACAACAAGGCATCCATGGGCTTTCTGCCCAACAAAGAATGCACTCATAAGCATACCAGACATAAATCCTTAACTTACTTAAAGGTTATGCCTCTCTAGGCCTTTCTTCCTTTTGGGTCTCCTTATTATTTCCTGCCACACAAACATGAGGCATC
The DNA here is from genome assembly GCA_028386065.3 of Turnera subulata. Lineage (NCBI taxonomy): Eukaryota > Viridiplantae > Streptophyta > Magnoliopsida > Malpighiales > Passifloraceae > Turnera > Turnera subulata. The sequence goes on along the minus strand of JAKUCV010004081.1, from coordinate 147,001 downwards.
AGCCTTAGGAACAATAAACATAGGCAACCAGCAAATAAGTAAAAGCACACAACTTGTGCCCTGGGCGCACCAATTGGCTAGCTTTTAGCCAATTTGGCACCCCTTGGTGCACCAATGCGCACATCAGTGCACCTTTGGTTCTCCCAACCCACCAGTTACCCTTACTCGTGCAAATTGGTTCCCCTCTGAACCAATTGTGCACCTGAAAGGTCAATTGGTCACCTTTGGTGCCAATTACTTGCACTGGGCGCGCCAATTGTGGTCATGGAAGGCCAATTCGACACCAACCCTCAAGGTCCTGCCTTGGCTTACCTTTCTTGCTCCTGTTCTTCTTTTTCTCCACAACCTTGAATTTCCTCTAAGTGCTTCTGGTCAAGCACGAAATTGGCAGCAAATGAGGGGCTTGAGGTGCTTGCTTCCCTTTTGTTGCATGGGCAAGCAGGTGACTAAGCAACCACTTGCATGCCCAGCAACTTTGATGCCTACACCTCATGCTTCCTTGCCACCTCCTACTTAAACCCTTAACCAGCCAATACCAACTTTCTCACCCTCATTAACATTTACCCTCAGTAACTCCACCATGACACTTAGCAGCTCCTGATTGGCTACACCCTTTTTAGCAAAGGGAGCAGCTCTTGGCACGCCTATGGCACCAAAACGTGCCAATTGCGCACCAAGAGTGCACCAACTGTGCACCAGCAGCACAATTGTGCACCCTTCGCACACACAAGCCAAACCATGGCTGTTCTCATCAAGTAAATCATTCCAAAGTTTCCATTACACACGGGGCCTCACATGCTCCCTACTTCTACATGATGTGTTTGTTCTTCTTGAAGTGCAAGTGCTATCTACTACCGTATGTATGGATGCAAGTGCAATCTCATTCCTTCATGGTGCGTTTGGATGCAAGTGCCCCTAGTGTGATGCATGTGCATTGAAAAGTCATTCGAGCTAAGTTGAAAGTTAAGCAACTTGAGGAAAAGTAAGGTATTCCATTAAAAACTCCAAAATCTCAAAGAAAAAAATTCCCAATGACTATGAACCCATTCATTTTAAACGCTAGTTAGGACCTGAAGAGTGAACATTCCTTGTTGGAAAGGTTTGATAGATGAAGACCCAAAAAGCAAAATCAATGAATGAATGGATACCCCTTAAGAAACAGATAGAGGTGATGTGCCTAGATGCTTGTTCCTGACTCCAAAATGATGTTGACTATCCCATGAATGCCCTTTGTCATTGGCTGCTATCTCCATTTCCCCCTTAGCCTTAACTTTTGCCTAGGCCGCCCATGTGGGTCTTCAACCTAGCAAGCTTGTCCTAACTTTTGCCTAGGCCACCCTTTCGGGTTTTTTTCCTTTCTTTTTTCTTTCTCCTCGTGGGGATAACAACCATAGGCATAGAATACAAAGATCATAAATTTTGGGCAAGATGAAGGCCGATCGGGCCAGGTGCACTCGGATGACCAATTTGGAGGTAGACTTACCAACTAAGATAAGGGAAACCTAGAATCTCATGTCTAGAAAACCATTGGAGAGATGTGCTTTATGATGACCGGATTCAAAATGAGTTTTTAGAGAGAGACGGACTTGACCAACATCCACAACTTTATGAGTCCAAACTACATGTCAGAGTGAAGCGGACTAGTGACTACAAAAGAGCCCTAAATACAATCAACAATGTGACATGTGTTTCTAGCAATGACCCCGTTCTTTCCAATCAATCTGGGAACCATAATTTATAGACCGGATCCATTGCCGGATTACCTACGTCTATGTGGATGTGGTGTCGGGTTTGAGAAGATGGTGTTTTGTGGAAGGCTGAGGATAGTACGTGTTTGATAGAATGATGTTTAGTGGGAGGCTAAAGGTAGTGGGTGTTGATAGAATGGTGTTGGTGTTGATAGGATGGTGTTTAGTGGGAGGCCAAAGGTAGCAGGAGAACACTTGTATTTTTCATTATGATTTCTTCTTCCCAATTTCATGAAATGGATGATGAATTATTCAAGCACTGAGGGTCACCTCCCTTTCCTCGTTTCTCTTTGTTTCTTTTTTTTTCTCTTTTTTTTCTTTTTTTTTTCCCAAGGAGAGTGAACCTTTTGAACAAGTGTACTTGGATAGCACTCTTTTGAAAACTATATTCATCTAAACTCTTCTAGACAAGTGTTCAAGGTAGATGTGATGGGGTTAACATGGATGTCGGACTGGATAGGTGTTCAAAGGTCAAATCGGGTAAGTGTTTGAAGGCTAGTGCGGGTGAGCGTTAAGGAATTAGCTAGGGTTGATCGAATATGTGTTAGGTAAGGTCGGATTACATCTACAGAATCAGGACTTCATAGTTCATTTTATAGTCCCCCAGATTGATCCAATGGGATATAATGAAGTCATGCATAATTTGCCACATTTACATAGAAGGTAAGGAAATTAAAGTTTTATTCCTTATGTGAAAAATCAGAGTACAAACAATGACACTGTTGACACTGTTTATTGTTGGACATAGAATTTAACTATTGCCTCTTTTGACTGGACTCAACTTCTAGACTCTAAAGAGCAACTATACCGCCTCCCCCATTCTTGGTCATCATTCTATCCATACTTAGAAATTCGGTCTGTGATCTCTAATCCATTCTCCCCAGATTTACACTTCATGTTCACCCATTGGAATGCATCATCTCCATTGTCATCTTCACCATTATCTCTTAACCATCCCCATCGTCTTCTCATTGTGTCTCAGTCATCGTCCTTACTGCCATTTTCATTGTTCCCCAATTTGTTGGGGCTCGTGTCCTGTTCATTTGAGAAGGCCCAATGATAATGTCTTCACTCGATACCCCAGCTTTGCTCATCAACTCGACTTGTCAGTTTAGTCCCTCGACTCGGCTTATCAACTTGGCTTCTCATCATATAGTTCTTCTCTCTTAACTTCTTATTTGGGCTCACATGTCCATCCTTGCAAAAGGCCTAATCAAGTCACCTCATCTCACCCCATCTTCTTTCCGCATTCTTCTCCATTGTTTCTTCACAAACTAGGATTTATATTTCTTCTCATAAGAAGGCCCCTTAGTTTTGTCTTAGCTTGAATGCTTAATTCCCATTAGCTCGTCTCAGCTTTGCATTGCGGTTCCTTGGCTTTCCAACTCGGTATTTCAACTTGGCAACTTGACACGGCTGCTCGACTTGGCTTCTTAAATCAGCTTATCAACTTGGCTCATCGGCTTGGCTCGTTAACTTGGTTCACACTCAAACATTAGAGCTTACTTCATTCTCCTCGGGAGGATGCCTGGACTTACATCTCCTCTCACAAGAAAGCCCAACCCGGTCATCCCATCTCACTTCTGCTTTACACACTAGGGCTTCCATCTCCTCTCACAAGAAAGCCCAATGGTAAAGTCTCAACCTGTCAACTCAGCTTGTCAGTCTGGCTCCTTAACTTGGCTCTTTGGTTTGATTCCTCATCTCGACTTCTTGTCTTGGATCATCGGCTCGATTCACAAGTAAAAACTAGGGCTTACATCTGCGTTTTTTAAGAAGGCCCAATCATATCACCTCATCTCACCTCTTCACCTATAGTTACTGGGGCTTATTTCTTGTCTCATGAGAAAGCCCAACCAAGTCATCCCATCTCTTCTTTTCTGCCATAAACATTGAGGCTTATATCTAATCTCATGAGAAGGCCCAAAGTCACTTCGGTGTCTTAAGTTGATGATTCGTTACTGCCCCTGCCTTCTTCCCACCTTTTGCCTTAGGATACCTCCATGACTTCCAATGTCTTCACCATCTCCCCGTCTACTGAGATTCATCGCCTTGTGATGTATCCTTCATCCCTAATATCTTCACCATCTCCTTCCAACTAAGGTACTATCCGCCCCTGGTGTCCTAAGGGTTCAACTCTAATGATAGAATTCATGGTCATCAGGAATCCAAGACTCAAGCTTTGTTTTCTCTCAAGATATTTGAAAAATGGTGGGAAAGTGTGATGGAATACATTTGTAAAAAATGTTTCTGTAAACTCCTAAATTTGACCCACGAATTTTCCATAAAAATTAGATTTTAAATATGCTTGAACTTAGCATTAATGAGATGATTTGATCCTAGGAGTAAGGCATGTCAAGAATCTATTTTAGTGGAAATAATACATTTTGATAATTTGAGCCCTTGTATGTTGGTATGCTAGGAATAATGAGATGATTTAATCTTAGGATAAAATATATAATAAGGTTTATTCATACTGAAATGTGTCTATTTCATTACTTGGGCCTTTTATCTATCTTTAATCCAATTTTAGTGAGATGATTTATCTTTGGGTTGAAGGTGGGTTTAAGGGCCCAAATTAATGAATTCTCCAGAGTTTAATTACCCCATTAACATATTTCTTGCAGACTAATCTTAGCTCTAATTTTCGTGAAAAATCAGAGTTAAATCATCAATTTAATTAGAAATTGTGTTTTTGGTATGATTTTGATTAAATTGGGTGTCTAATGTGTAATCAATCAGTTATGGAATGATTAAGAGGAGTATCAATCAAGTAACTGAGTGATTCTGGGTTGATTAGGGATTGATTACGCAGTAGGATCAAATTAGGGCTGAATTAGGGGGATTGGGGGTTCGAAAATGGAAAGAACGGGTGACACGCGGACTGTCGGGCGGTTTCTCGCGACGACCGCCAGGTGCCGGTGAACATCCACACATAACCGCCGGTGCTGGCGGACATGTAGCAGATGACCACCGGCAATGGGGGTCATCACTTCCCAGATTCGCCCTAATCTCCGATTTTGTTTCTAATTTCGATCCTACACGGTTTTGGACCAGATTTTCAGGCATAATCTTCACCATTAAGCAGGTCCACGCCCTTAGACTTCCCAGAGCACTATAAATAGGACCCCTCATACACATTTCAAAAGAGGGATCACTCATTACACACACACCCCCATAAGCTTAGTTGTTTGGAGAAACTCTACCTCTCCAAGCCTAAAAGTATTTCTATTGGCAGAAACTTTGGAGAAATTTTGCGGAGAAGATTAGCAAGATGTCAATGGCAGCAGGAGAACAAGAGGAGGAGGAGAAGGAGGCGAATTGAAGCAAACCGTTGGAGGAGAAAGTGCTAAGCCCGAGAGGAAGAATCCAGTGGAGGCAGTCTCAGTATTTCAGCCATATTGGAAGTTGTAGACGTCAGTTTGCCGCAATCTTGGTGTCCCTGGAAAGCTAAGAAGTAGCTTTACAACTTTTCTGTTCAGTCCAGATACCATTTCGGCCTGCTTCTGGCCCTAATTCCTCATTGAATCGTGCCAAATTTTTGTTGCAGAGTGGCAAGCGCATATGAGCGAGAGGAGGGCTACAAGAGGTAACTCGTTCTAATTTTCTCGATTATCTGCTGCTGTGAGAAGATGATGTCGATGATGTGAGTGTTTTGATGCCATAACAAGAACTACGTGGGCTTTGAATCCGGTTGCCGGGGTACGTAGGTGGTCTCTAGTGGTGGAGACTCAAGCCCAAATATTTTACTTTTCCTTTTTGTTTCGTACCTTCTTCCCCTACCCCTCCAATTTAATTTTGTTATTTTTATATGATTCGTTTCCACACCTGCACACCTGCATAAGACAAACATAATTTTTTCAATTGCACAAGGTTTCGAACCAACACGGATGGGTGTCAACACCTTCCCATCCGTGACAAACCCCCGATCCCATGTCTTTGGTTCGCCATGACCATGTAGCCTAAAGGAGTCATACAAAGGTTTTTCCCCAATTTTGCCCTTAATAAAATTTAGGTGGCGACTCCATTGATATGGGATTGACCCGAGGAAGAAGGTGAAAAGGAATAGGTGAATAGGCCCAAGTGATTTTGGGTCGGGTATTCACAGTTGGTGACTCCGCTGGGGAAGTAGTGGGTTCAAGAAACCTTGTGCAATCGTTGAGTTTTGTGTGCCTTTCTACGTGTCATCATAAGTGCCTTGCATACATAATGATTGATGTGAAGCCTCTACCGTAAGAGGGCGAGGGAATCCAAATCCGCTACATGCTTTCCTTAAGTGATAGTGGTTTGAGTGAACCCGTTTCTCGATGCTTAGTAATGATGGGGATTAATGGGCCTTGGACCTCACGCTATATCCATTATCACATGTGAGCAGGTCAACCTATTCCCTAGCGGCAATCTCTCAGCCCCCAACCAGCTGCATACCCTGAGCTTCTCATGCATATTGAATCAATGAGTGGTATGTGCATTTTTGTGTGATTATTATTGTGGCTTCGTGTTTGTAAATAAGGTGTTTTTATTTTGATAAATCAGAAAAATCAATAAAAAAATATATAGGAGAGTGCATAGTAGAAAAAAATTGACGAGTCTAGGGTGTTTTATTGCGTAGCATGAATTGACGAGTCTAGGAAAGGAATCCTTGGGGAGTAAGTATACATGCTTAAGCCGATATTAGATTTTTTGGTGGTGTTTCCCAATTGGCACATATGCTCAGTGAGTCTACCTTATCTTAGGAAATTTACATTCACACACATTGAGCATTGCATCACATGTTTTTCAAAGTACAAAACAGAATTCGAGCTAGGGTGTCCCATTTTTCAAATTCTGACCCTTCAAGCCTGTGTCTTCAAAGAAAGATACATAAGGATTTTTTTTGGAAAACAGAAAAGTGTTTTTGTGAATTTTTCTCATCATGCTTTCCAACCATTTTCAAATGCTGTGAAAGAGAACAGAGCTTGAGTCTAGGATCCCTGATGACCATAAACTCTATCATTAGAATTCAACCTTTAGGACACTAGGAGTGAGTATTGACTTAGTTGGAAGGGGATGGCGAGGATATTAGGGATAGTGGATACATTACAAGGCAATGATCACAGTAGACAAGGAAATGGTGAAGACACTAGAAGTTAAGGGTGTACCACAAAGGTGATGATCTCGCATATGGTAGATAAACGGGGGATAGTGGAGACATGGGAAGTTGTGGGGGAGTCCTAAGGCAGAAAATGGGAAGTAGGCAGAATCAGTAATGAAGCATCGAATTAAGACACCATGGTGACTTTGGGCCTTCTCGCGACAGGAGATGTAAACTCCAATATTTGTAGGAGAAGTGAAGTGAGATGAGGTGACCTGATTGGGCCTTCTTCAAGAAAACAGATGCAAACCCCGGTTTTTACCTATGAACCAAGTTGATGAACCAAGATGAGAAGCTGAGGGAAGAATGATACAATGGGGAACCAAGCTGACAAGCCGAGCCAAGGGACCAAGCTGACAAGTCAAATTGATGGGCAAAGCTGAGGTATCAAGTGGAGACACTACCATTGAAAGAAGATGCGACCCCAGTTTCTACTTGTGAACCAAGTCGATGAGCCAAGATAAGAAGCTGGGGGAAGAACCATACAGGGGAACCAAACTGACGAGAAGGAATCGGGATGCAAAGCTGAGCCAAGCTGATTGAGGGAGGCCATCTTATGGGAAGAAAAGTAAATTCCAATCCTTGAGGAGAAATAATGAAGAAGAACACAAGGCGAAGATGAGATGAATCGAGGTATGGCAAGGGGATAAGGAATGGGGAGAGTTGATATTTGAGCCTTCTTGTGAAAGGAGATGTAAGCCCCAGTATTCATGGTCGGAGAAGCAAGAAGAGGCGATTGGACCTTATTCAGAGACGAAGATGTAAACCCGGGTTTTCATCTGTGAACCAAGTTGAGGGGCTAAAGCAAGGAGCTGAGAGAAGAACCATACGATCGATGGGGGACCGAACTAACAAATCGAGCAGATGAGCCAAGCTGGGGTATTGGGTGGAAACACTACCATTGGGCCTTCTCAAATGAACAAGATGCGAGCCACAACAATTGGGACACAATGAGGATGGTGGTGAGAACGATGACAGAGACATGATGAAAAAGACAATGGAGAGGGTAAAGAGATAATGTTTAAGATGACGGTAGAGAGGTTGCATTCCAAGGGGTGAATAAGAAGGGTAAGTGAGAGTCAACCTGAGACCATAGATCAAATTTCTAAGTATGTATAGAACGATGACCAACAGTGGGGTGAGGTGGTATAGTTATTCTTTAGACCCTAGAAGTTGAATCTAGTCAAAAGGGGCGATAGTAAAATTTTGTATCCGAGAATTAACAATGTCATCATTTATACTTTGACTTTTCACATAAGGAATAAAATTCTGATCTCCTTATCCTCTGCGTATATGTGCATGACTTCATGATATTCTATTGGATCAGTCTAGGGGACCATAAAATGAACTACGAAGACCTGATTCTGTGGATGTAATCCCAAACGCCTACCTTAGCCCATTTCCCAAATACTTGTTAACACCAACCTTCGAACACACACCCATATTGACGCCTATCTAGCCCAGCCTCCATGTTAACCCCATTATGCCTACCATGAACACTTGTCTAAAAGAGTTGCTTCTCAAAAAGAATCTGGCCTCCAAGTGAGTTATGTCTAATTGCACCTATTTGGAAAAAAAGTCATCCTCCTCAAAAAATAAATGAAAAGAAAAGAGAGAGAAAGGAAAAGAGAAAGGGGAAGCACCCTCCAGACCACAATCCATGAAAACAATCTAGACGGTAGTGAAGGTGTTTCCCCGAAAAAGAGAAAAAGAGAGAAAAGAGGGAGAAAAGTGAGTGACCTTGGTGCCCAAATGTTGATTCATTATCTATCAACAAAAACCGGGAAGAGAGGAAGAAATTGTAACGAAGAAGACAAGTGTTCCCCATCTGACCTATCACATCAAACACCTCAAGCCAAACACCACATCTACTGATACATAGGTAATCCGGTAACGGGCCCGGTCTATAGATTATGGTTCCCAGATTGATCCAATGGAAAGATTGGGAACATTGCTAGACACAAATGCCACATTGTTGATTGTATTCGGGCCTCTTCTGTGGTCATAAGGCCCCTTCTTCCGGACATGTAGTTTGGGCCCATGAAGTTGTAGATGTCAGTCAAGTTTGTCTCTCTCCAGAGACTAGTTAAGAACCCGGTCATCATGAAGCGCACCTCTCCAATAGTCTCTTAGACATAGCTCAACTAGATGGTTCCTGATTAAGGTTGGAAGTTCACCTCTCTATTAGTCATCTGAAAGTTCCCAGCCTGAGTGATATCAATCTTGCCCAAGCTTCATGATTTCAATATTCTGTGCCTATGGCTGCTATCCCCACGAAAAGAAAAGAAAAAAATAGAAAAGGAAAAAAGAGTCCGCTAAGTAGAAAACCCGAAAGGGCGGCCTAGGTAAAAGTTAGGACAAGCCTCCTAGGTTGAAAACCCACATGCGCGGCCTAGGCAAAAAAAATTAAGGCTAAGGGGGATTGGGGATAGTAGCCAACGACAAGGGGCATCCATGGGATAGAGAGCATCACCTTAAAGACAATTCATTTAGGTAGTCATGAACAAGCATCTAGGCACATCGCTGCAATCTATCTTGAAGGGGTATCCACTCAACCATTAATCCCACTATCTGGGTCTTCGATCATTAAATCTTTTCCAACAAGGAATGTTCATTCGTGGGGTCCTAGCTAACATTTGGAATGATTGGCTTCATAGTCATGGGGAACCTTCTTCTTTGAAGCTTTGGGGTTTTGATGAGATAGCTCACCTTTTCTCAAGTTGCTTAACTTTCACCTTAGCTTGAATGGTTTTCAATGCTCATGCATCATACTAGGGGCATTTACATTCAAGTGCACCATGTCTAAGATAGAAAGTACATACATCCAAACATCATGTAGAAGAAGAAGCACTTGCATTAGAGGGAAAGGGGAGAAAGTACATACATCCAAACATCATGTAAAAGAAGGAGCACTTGCATTCGAGGGAAAGAGGAGAAGAAGAGAGGGAAAGAGGAAAACATGGAGAGGAGAGAAAAAAAGGGGAAAACATGTCATAAGCAGTTGCATCCGAGAACAAACATGTAGAAACTAGGGGCATCCTCATGCATGGAGAGAATAAACATATTGTAGACATGCTCATGCATCACATACATGTAGACAGTGGCGGATCCACAGTGTAGTCACCGTAGGCAAATGACTACACTGGGTTCCAAAAATAGAACATTAGCCTCCTAGATTTTAGGCTAAAAACTCTAACTTGCTTGTTTTGCCTACACTAAAAAACTCCTTTCTTTTGAGCTAATTGGATATGCTTTAAAGATGAGGCGAAAATCTAGGATACGAATTAAAGTTTAGATGTGGACTTTTAATATTTTAATTACTATAATTCTTTTTTAAAAAAAGGTTTAGATTTTGGTCTTATAGGTTTGGTGTGACGAGTGCACTAATAAATGATTAAGATTAATAATTTGACCTCAATGTTATGAACAATTTATTTTAAGTATTAACTAACATTCATATTCATGTATTTCTCTTTTAAGAATTCATATTCGTACATATTTAATTTATGATTCACCCCAAAAATTTATATATTCACAATTGTATTTTGTTGCTCTCTTTTTTCCTTGTTTAACTGGATAGTGTAATATACTAACTAATAAAAATGTGATTTTTTTCAAATATGGAAAGATATTAAATGATTTCTTAATTATATATGTTGAGAATGATATATTTGATCTTAAATGAAAAAATTATTCAATGTTTACAAAAATATGAGAACAAATTGTTACATTTATTTTTTTTTCATATCAATCAATTTTGAAGGTGGAATTTAAATTTGGGATATTACCCCCTCTTACTTTTGCAAGAATACAATTACAAGCCCATTAGTAATTATAACTTCCAATTAATTTTAAGATTTTATAGTGTAATTTTTACATTTATTTAAAGGGTAAGATGATTGTTTTTCTTTTTTTGCCTACACTGAAAAATATTTCTGGATCCGCCACTGCATGTAGACCTGGGATAAGGTAGATTCGGTTGGGCATAAATGATTACTGAGGGAAGCAACACTATGAATTCATCACTTGATGTATACTTACACTTCCTAGGGTTGTTAGTTGAAGGGGCATGACATGAAGAAATCTTGTAGATAATGGGAATTGTAGACAAGGGGCGTGTCATGCCTTATTTTTCTGACTTGTCAAGCTGACATCACGCAATAGATTAGACCTACATCATGACATTAGGGCACGGTGGGCCCGAAATCTGGGTAAATGAGGTTGCAAGGGGCATGCTACCCCACGCGGATTTAAGATTTGCTTGGGGCAAGCTACCCCGCGAGGTTTGAACCAATTATTGGGGCATGCAATCCCATTCTGCTCGATTGACTCCCAGGGGCATGGCGGGCCCATTCCTTCATTCCAAACTAGGTAGATCACTCGTTTGGCTATGGGCTGGGATGCCTAGAGATGATTCTGAACCCGGGGCACCCCAAACCCCATCTCTAAAACCATGGCGAGATACTAGGGGGCATCACACCCCACTTTTGGTTTGTATGTCTCAAGGGGCACAACACACACCATTTCCTTCAAGCCTGGCTAAATGACATAGTGGAATAGGATCCAGACAATTTAACCATGAGAGAACCTATGAGGCAAAACCTAACCCTTCCCCGTAAGTAAACCTAGTCAAAAGCCAAAGACCCAGTCTTTGCAAACCCGAGAGACGAAGAACCCGGTCAAGAGAGAATCCAGTCAAAGCCAAAGACCCAGTCTTTGTACCCCAAAAAGCCAAGGATCCGGTTCTTACAAATCTCGAGATAAACCTGAGGGATCCAGACTTAGAAGAACCCAGTAAAACCATGAGAGAGAAACAGAGGTGAGCCAACCAAAAGCCGGGACCTAGCTCCCGCAAAATCGAGAGAAGAGGGAGTCTAGTCAAAAGCCAAAGACCCGGTCTTTGCGGCCCTGTGAGAGGAAAGAATCCAGTTAAAAGCGAACGACCCAGTCTTTGCACCCTTAGAGACGAAGAACCCAGTCAAGAGAGAGCCCAGTCATGAGAAAACCTAATAAAACTAGAGGAGTGAGAAGCCAAAGAGGAGTCTAGACATGAGGGATCCAGACCTAGGGGAACCCATCTAGAAAAGAGAAAATCTTGAGAGAAAACCGGACATGAGAGAGAAGTGAACCCGAACCTAAAGCCGGGACATAACTCCCGCATACCAGACTTGAGAGAAAACCAGATGTGAGGGAAACCAGAAGCTGAGGACCCAGTTCTCGCAATCTTGAGATGATTAAGCCCAGAAAACCAGACATGAGAGAAAATCAGGTGAGAGTAGACCCAGACATAAGGGAAACCGGAGAGGAGCGAACCTGGATGACCTAGCCATGAAAGAAAACCGATTAGACAATGAGAGAACCTAAAGCCGGGACCCAGCTCCCGCAAACCATGAGATGAAGAAAGTGAGGTAAACCAGACCATGAGGAAATCCGGACATGAGAGAAACCAATAAGTCAAGTGCCCGGCCCTTGCAAACTCTGAGATAAGTCGACCTTGAGACATATGAATCAGAAGCCTGAGACCCAGTTCTCGCAAATCATAAGATGAGGGAACCAGACAAAAAGCTGAATACCTGGTATTTGCAAACCACGAGATGAGATGATTCCCGACAACCGAGTCACGAAGTGGCACCTTTTCGATGAGAGATTGTAATGTGATGCCCAAGGTATAGAAAACACAGTCGCGGAGCGGCATCTTAGACAATGATAGGGGCATGAGATGCCCAGGGACTAGACAAGCAGGTTGTGAAACTGCATTTCTGACGGAAGTCAATGGCGAAGCCATCGGGATGAGATGATTCCCGCAAACCATAGACTTAGGATGAGATGATTCCCAAGTCAAAACCTAGTTGACAAGGATAAGATGATTCCATGTCAACAACCCGATAGATGAAATGATTCTATCACCTCGTGATAAGAAGATTCCCGAAAACCTGGGATGAGATGATTCCCAGAAACCGAGGGCCAGTCCCTCAAAACTTTAGGATGAGATGATTTCTGAAGAGGAGCATGGGATGCTCCAACCCTTGGCACACACCACACATCTATCACTCAAATTTGGTTGTCCCTTTCCTTACCTTGTTTCGTCCTTAGTCTCTAAGGACTCATCAACGAGGGGCATCTGTGAACACCCAAATTTGACCCACGAATTTTTCATAAAAATTAGAATTTAAATATATTTGAACTTAGGGTTAATGAGATGATTTGATTCTAGGAGTAAGGCATGTCAATTTTAGTGAAAATAATACATTTTGATGATTTGAGCCTTTGTATGTTGGTATGCTAGGATTAATAAGATGATTTAATCTTAGGATAAAATATATAATAAGGGTTATTCATACTGAAATGTGTCTATTTCATTACTTAGGACTTTTATCTATCTTTAATCTAATTTTAATGAGATGATTTATCTTCGAGTTGAAGGTGGGTTTAAGGGCCCAAATTAAAGAATTCTCCAGAGTTTAATTAGCCCATTAACACATTTCTTGCAAAATAATCTTAGCTCTAATTTTCCATCATTTAATTAGAAATTGTGTTTTTGGTATGATTTTGCTTAAATTGGGTGTCTAATGTGTAATCAATCAGTTATGGAATGATTAAGAGGAGTAGTAATTAAGTAATTGAGTGATTCTGGGTTAATTACGCGGTAGGATCAAATCAGGGCTGAATTGGGGGGATTGGGGGTTCGAAAATGGAAAGAACGGGTGACACGTGGACTGTCGGGTGGTCATCTCACGACGACCGCCAGGTGCCGGCGGACATGCAGCAGAAGACCGCCGGCAATGGCGGTCATCACTTCCTAGATTCACCCAAATCTCTGATTTTGTTTGTAATTTCAATCCTACGCGGTTTTGGACCAGATTTTCGGGCATAATCTTCACCATTAAGCAGTTCCACATCCCTAGACTTCCCAGAGCACTATAAATAGGACCCCTCAAACACATTTCAGAAGAGGAGGGATCACTCAATACACACACACACCCATAAGCTTAGTTGCTTGGAGAAACTCTACCTCTCCAGGCCTAAAAGTATTTCTATAGGTAGAAACTCTGGAGAAATTTTGTGGAGAAGATTAGCAAGAAGTCAGTGGCAGAAGAGGATCAGGAGGAGAAGAAGCAGGCGAATTGAAGCAAACCGTTGGAGGAGAAAGTGCTAAGCTTGAGAGGAAGAATCCAGTGGAGGCAGTCTCAGTATTTCAGCCATATAGGGAGTTGTAGATGTCGGTTGCCACAATCTTGGTGTCCTTATAAAGCTAAGAAGTAGATCTAAAACTTTCATGTTCAGTCCAGACACCTTTTCGGCCTCCTTCAGCCCTTAATTCCTCATTGAATTCCTGCCAAATTTTTGTTGCGGAGTGGCAAGCGCATATGAGCGAGAGGAGGGCTACAAGAGGTAACTCGTTCTAATTTTCTCGATTATCTGCTGCTGTGAGATGATGATGTTGATGATGTGAGTGTTGTGATGCCATGACAAGAATTACGTAGGCTTTGAATCCGGTCGCCGGGGAACGTAGGTGGTCTCTAGTGGTGGAGAATCAAGCCCAAATATTTTATTTTTCCTTTTTGTTCCGTACCTTCTTCTCCTACACCTCCAATTTAATTTTTTTATTTTTATATGATTCGCTTCCACACCTGCACACCTACACAAGACACACATAATTTCTTCAATTGCACAAGGTTTCGAACCAACACAGATGGGTGCCTAACACCTTCCCATCTGTGACGAACCCCCGATCCCATGTCTTTGGTTCACCATGACCATGTAGCCTAAAGGAGTCATACAAAGATTTTTCCCCAAATTTTGCCCTTAATAAAATTTGGGTGGTGACTCCATTGAGATGAGAATGACCCGAGGAAGAAGGTGAAAAGGAATAGGTGAATTGGCCCAAGTGATTTTGGATCGGGTATTCACAACTTCATTATTCTTTCAAAACATTTTTTCCTTTTTCTTTATTTCAAGACTCAAGCCCAAAAATGAGGATTTGAAAAAGTGAGACACCCTAGCTCAAATTCGTGTTTTATGCTACGAAAAACATGTATTGCAATGCTCAATGTATGCAAATATAAATTTCCTAGGGCAAGGTAGACGGACTGAACATATGTGCCAACTGGGAAACAACGCTAGAGATCTAACATCGGCTTAAATATGTATACCTACTCCCCTTGGGTTCCTTTCCTAGACTCATTAATTCACATCACGCGATGTTGATATGTGTGCATATCATATACTATTTTGGAGCATAAAATACCTCTTTGGCCAAGCATTTAGTTAGGATCAAGAATGTATTTACTGGATAAAAGAATAATTCAGGAAGGAGATCGGAATGTGGAGCAATGGCTCATCAGGTGGGATGGCCTTCCGGCCTCAGATGCTACTTGGGAAGATACAGACTCTGTAAAACACCGGTTTCCAGCTCTGAACCTTGAGGACAAGAATCAAATCCAGATTGGGGGTAATGTTATGAGCAAGTCCCAACAACCAGACCCGGTGACCCAAGATGAGCAAGCCCAAGAACCTACATCTGTTTCACCTGTGGTGCCAGGCAGGAGCAAGTGTAACAGAATTCCTTCTAGCAGAATCGAGGGATATATCTTGGAGTCTTTGACAGCTAAGGCGTAATCGTTATGCGTGAAGAGTGGGCAAAGCAACTATATAAGGAAAAGAAATGTCGTGGAAAGAGGCAGACTAGAATGTTAGAGAAGATTCTTATTTCTCATCTCCCTTCTTAGCTAGTATTGTTATTTACTGCCTTTATATTCCTAGAAAAACAATCCTTGTAAAGGAATCTCTTCCTCCATTATTTCCAATTCAATAAAATCACTCTTTTGGGTAGGCTATCACATTTGTGTTGCTGTTGTATTCTTAACATACGAAATCCGGAACTTTAGGTGGGACAAATAATTGCCACAAAACCTGCCACCATTTTGTTGCCGTGGGTCAGCATGGCCCTGAGGGGGCTGGTTCATCTGGGTCGCCAAGAAATAGTACCCACTGCGCACTGTATACTCCCCATTCTTAGAGAATGGCCAGACCAGATGAGTTGATCCTGCGGAAGATAGTCACTCAAACGAATTCCTAAAATGCGTGCTGCAATCTCTGAGGGGAATGTGTCCTGAACACGCTCTTCGGTCGCCGTCAATAAAAGAACTGACCTTAATTCATTGCCGGGTCTAGAAGAGTCGTAGGCCATTGCATCCCTCCCACACAAAGGTCAACCCAATTATCTGTTAATTACCACTCTTGCCACCACTTCATCTCCGAGGGTAGATAGCTGCCTAGTTTTTTTTTTTAGGAAAAGCTAGGTGCCTAGTTAATAATTATAACAATAACCCATTTCACAGTTTTGTTTTGTTTCTTATAAAATGTCAATGACTATTAAATATCGTATTGAATTTTAAAGGCACTCCATGAGAAAAGAAAGAGGAAAATTAATTCTAAAACAGAAGAGGAGACTTGTTCAAAGGACGCAACACGACCAGCGCAACCAGCAATAAATACTGAATTAAAGTCAGTCCCATTAATGGTACATGAAATCCACAAGACTCAAAAAAATTGAGCATAGACGATGGCAACTTCTATACCGTATACATACATACATACTCAAAAAAAAAATTCAGCATTGAGTATCCCTTCTTCTTCCTCTTCTTCTTCTTCTTCTTATTTTAATTATTTTGCCCTTTTCGAGCATTCATAAATTAGCGGGAACACCTAATTAAGAGTGCGTAACTTCACTGTGGCAGAACAATCTTTTTTTATTAAAAAAAGGGCACGATAACCCTTTTTTAACGTGGGTTTGAAAAGGAAGTTAGGCGATGATGCATGCAAAAATGTAGCTTTCTTATAATTATATATTTATTATCAGCGGTAGCTTCCTTATCCTTTTAGGATGATTGGCTACGTACGTAGTCCACTTTTTTTAAAAAATAAAATTTGGGTACGAGTAGAATAATATTGAGCACCATGCGTACTAATGCGTCGTCCTCATTCACTTAATATAATTCTTATGGCGCATGTCCTTCCTAACCACTCAAATCTTAAGCTGCTAGTATCAAGTACTAATCAACCCATGATGAGTGATGACCTAAGCTTGGGCCGCTATCTAGATAGTATTATCTATCATTGGTATTATTTTTTCCTCCGATTTTTTGCTGCTTGTTCAAGAAAAGGCCGTATCGTTTACTTTTTCGAACATGAAGACGAGCACCTCCCCTAAAATACTGTTTGTGTTGTAAATAATATTATTGATGGAGAAGAGATTGAAGAAGAAATGGAGAGGAAGAGAGGAGTAGGAAAAATGGCTGGGGAAATACTGAGCTCGGGAAATATGGCTGCACCTATTTTCTTATTCTTTAATTATATATATATACAATGATTGGTATGTATTTGGTGTGTATACAATGACATATATACATGTACAATACATGTTTTATAACACTCCCCATTAGATGTCATTGTGTTGTTGGGTAGAATACGCTTTGGGGATACTGCCTCATTAAAAACCTTACCAAGAAAAACCCAGTGGGATAAAAACTTGGTGAAGGAAAAAAGAGTGCAGTGCGTATTCTACTCCCTCTCAATTTGGCCTCCATTGATTGCTTGATGCCAATTTATCCTTGTCAGCTTCTGGTGACGTGTATTATGTCTGATCACTTTTGGTTACTTCATTATTTCAATTGGACAGAGTTGGTAGCATTATCTTTATGATTTTGTTGCTGAAGCGTCGATCTTGCCATCTTGCTTTTGTAGCCCCGATGATATTGCAATATCATGTGTAAAGTTGTGGTTGATGTCCGTCTCTGCTTTATGTGGACTGAATAAGGGATCTACATCTGCAAAATCAGCTTTACTCTCTTTCGGGTTTACTGGATTACACATTTGTTATTCCCCGAAGATAAGAGCAAATACATATAATGCCGATAGGCTTAAATCAAAAGCTTCA
>JAKUCV010004081.1:4393-128999 GCA_028386065.3 Turnera subulata | reverse complement strand
AAAGTTGTGGTTGATGTCCGTCTCTGCTTTATGTGGACTGAATAAGGGATCTACATCTGCAAAATCAGCTTTACTCTCTTTCGGGTTTACTGGATTACACATTTGTTATTCCCCGAAGATAAGAGCAAATACATATAATGCCGATAGGCTTAAATCAAAAGCTTCAGGCTTTATGTTACAAGCAATACATATTGCACTTAGACTGGATACTCCAGGACCAGTCTAATAGCACGGTATTTAGAAACTTCTTTGGGAGTTCCAATCATAAATAAGTTTATCCATACTCAAAATGATTTAAATTATGTAAAGATCAGTTCAACTCTATTTTGTAATTTCCCGGGAATTAGTTGCTTCAGGCAACTTGGATCCTTCAGGGATCTTCATGTATATATCATGACTTATGGATCCAGAATAATAGGCTGTAATGGCATTAATTAGATGCATTTCTAATATATTGCCAGACTTATCAAATAATTGCATCCACCACAGGGGAGTATATCTCCTCATAATTAATACGTGGTCGTTTGGGTAAAACTTTGTGCCACAAACCGTGGTTTATATCTCTTTATTTATTTCTTTCCCCACAAATACCCTATTATGACCAATAGAATTTTACACCTTTTGGTGTATGGACTACAAGTCCGAAAAACTTCTCGCTTCGGGCGAGTCCAATCTCTCGCTTCGGGCGAGTCCAATTTCTCGCTTCGGGCGAGTCCAATTTCTCGCTTCGGGCGAGTCCAATACAGCCTTAATTGTATTTCTATATTTTGGCCAATTATACTGTGCCTACAATCGTCAATGTAGGTTCATGATCCTCATTTCATTTAGCGCTATATTAAACAATGAATATTCCGTCGACGGTTATTTTACGTCGGTTCCATCTTATCTCTGACACTGTAATTGAGATCTCATCATATTACTTATTTCAGGTACCTGAGTTACTTCTGGAACTTTATGACTTTGTGTCAGAGAATCAACCTCTTCTAGAGAACTTTTAATTAAAACCTCTACTGGAGGCCATATTTTCTTACTGGGGCCATCTTATCACTTTTGCTCCTTTTTCTCTATCGAGAATTTTTTTTTCTTTTGGAACCGAGTATAATCCATATGGATTCATTTGCATACTTATATTGTTCTTCAGGAACATCAAAACAGGAGCATTTGCAGCTGGTATATAGTCACATATTTCAAATAAATATGTCCGGCAAATGACTTACTAATCTTTTGAAAATGAATCATTTCTTAGAACTTCAGGTTCATACTAATATTCGAGGATCAAAAATTAAATATTGATAAGTCATTTCAATAATTTCTTGATCCAGCTGCTTATTTTCTCTCCCCCTGATGTTGGGTAAAACATCAACTAATAAGCAAATATTGCTATAAATGAATCTCCAATCCCCTGTCATAGGTTTCAATTATCTTTATAATATATGGAGATACATACCCAACGTAGATTCCCAATCTTCTTTAAGGGACCAATTTCACAACCCTGTGGTGGAGCATTATATAACTCAAGGTCCAAAGATGGGAGATACTATGTATGTGACCATTAATTAATTAAATGGGGGGGGGTTCTTATAACATCATGTTGGCTTGATGCACAGTGTTGCTGCATATAAAATATCAATTTCTCAAGCAATAATATTTCATCAACAGTCGTGCAATCAATTGTCAATGTTCCCCCAAATTTGTTTGGGTTTATTTCCAATGATATACAGTCTCTTATTGATGAAATATCCCAACATTATCTAGACATATAGTCTAGTAACATAAGTAGGGACATGTGCCCGCAAGTGGCATAATAAGTGCGCACTTATACCAACTTTCGTCACATAATAAACCATCTAGTCGATGCATCGTAAAAATTACCTAGATGGTTTACACCGCGGATTGATCAGTCCGCGTTCATGTCCCTGAATTATTCTTAAAATTCGCTGGTGATGCTAGGCCATTCTCATCTTAGGAAGGCCGTATAATAAATTTTGCAGCAAACAAACATATGAAAATTTATTGATTATAAAAACTTCTGGTTTTTCAATCAATGATCAAAACAATTTTTTTGCTTCATAATTGAACCGGGATGGCCCATCCGGTCATGCCAAACAATAAATCCATGAACCAACTTCAAGTTGGCGCCAGCTTCAGGCTGCGCAAGCTGTGTATTTAAACACTTAAAATTGCTAGCTCTTGGCTAGTGCATTCCAGCTTCTGGCTGGATATGTTAAGTTTCAATTACACAACTGCTAGCTTCAGGCTAGCTATACATGTGCCAATTTTAAACTTATTTCTGCCACTCATGTTGGAAAAGATCGGAATTATTGGACAATAATTAAAGTGGTGGCAGACATTTCCAAAAGCAAATCCTCGAAGATTGTAAAGCTTTGAAATTTTCTGAATAATAATATAATCCGCCGAAAAAATCTTCTGGATCATTTCGGGGACACCTGGCTATCTATGCTCAGGCTATAAAATGGGGGAAGGATTACATGGGAAGATACAGGAAAACTCATAGATATAGAAAAATTCATCAGAGCAAAGAAACAGAAAACTCAATCAAGACAAAAATGCCTTCCCCGGCTACTGTTTTCTTTGTTGAGGGTGCCTCACTAGGCAGAAGAAATAGATTGGCCTATAGCATGGTAAATGAACAACAAGAGGAACTGTCTAATGATCTGGCGAGAATTCCTCGTTTAGTGTTTGTAGATGAGCTATACTCGTCTAGGTTCTTTGTGACTCCAATGGAAGAAACTTTCTTCCTGGAGGACCAAGGCAATCTCAGGACAAATTTTTATGGCTCAGCTAACTCTATAATGTTTTTCATATCTGCTAGGACGCAGGAATTTCAGCTAGAGCCTTCATGCCAAATTTTAAATGAAAGCAGTTATTATCAGGTTTCCATGATGGCTCGGAGTGTCCCAAGGGTGACTGGGTTACCACCTACATGGCCTAAGGTACGACTTTTATTGTGGAATTGCAGGGGTATAGCAAGAAGGTCTCAAGACTTTGTGCGAACCTTAAGGGATCTGAAGAATCAGTACAAGCCTAACATGGTACTGATTACTGAGACTTTGTGGCAAGCAGGAGAGAATCATGGTGTGATTCCACTTCGTTTTCCTCCAGCGAATCGGTTCGAGATACCTGGAGAAAACAACAGGGGTGGTATATGGTTTTCCTGGAACGACAGTGTTAGGGTCAACATTAATGGTGAGGCTCAGAGTTTCAGGGTTAATGTTGAACCCAATAGATAGATTACTTGTTTAAGCATATGTATGAGAACCATTCTTCTTTGAATGTTCTCCAATTATGGATCTGTTTTGCAATAATATGCATGTTTACTTTGAGCCTTTTCCATTTATTATCTCATTTACGCCCACAGGCACAAATAATTATACTGCCTTATTCGCTTCAGGGAATAAATCTGAGTTAATTCATTTGGGATCCACAATAATTCATTTTATTACTGGGGATGTCTGTACTCGCGTAAATATACGATCTTCTAGATTATATTAAAACATGTGTTCTTCAGGAACATATTCGAATTTATGCTCTTCTGGAGCGTGTTAATCATTTTTTTTTCATTTCGAGATGTCATAATATGTTATATTGACATCCACACATATATAATTCTCCCCCTTGTGGATGTCAATTTTGCATCGTCTTCGAGACTAATGCTTCAGGCATTATTCTAAGAAACAATTATAAAGTACTGAAAAATAAATAAAATAAAATGCAATGCATAATAATTTAAACTGAACATAAAATAAATTGAATATAAAATGAATTGCTCCTTCAGGGTAAGCAAATATAATATCCACCTTCTGGTGGTCATATAATTTCCATCTTCTGGTGGTAATAGTGTGTATTTTCGATTTTTCTTTGAAGGATCTTCAGGATCTTTTGAACGGTAAGACTTCCAGTCTTCGTTGTATTTTTCTTTTCCCGAGTCTTCTGGACTCTTACATTTAGTCTTTCAGACTATTCTCATTTAAATGCATTTTCGCATTTAATGCCCACTATAAATTTCTTCCGGAAATTTTAAGAGCCTCAAATTCAAAGAACATAATTGAATATATAAATGCTTAATTAAAATAAATAAGCAATGGGCCTTATATTAAGTACCCCAAGTAAAGTAAATGGCAGGAAATTAAAATAATGGGCCTAGTACGAGCCCATAAGTAAAATTAAAGACGTAAAAATTAAATACAATGGGCCCTAATATAGCCCAATTAAAAATAAATGGTTGGAAATTAAATGCAATGGGCCTTTAATTAATTAGCCCAATGAAAATTAAATTGTTGAAAATTAAATGCGATGGGCCTTACACGAGCCCAATTAAAACGTAAATAAATAGGCGGCGTAGCCGGCCATTAAATGAATAATGGGCCATTTTAATAGCCCAATCAGAATTTAAATAAAAACAGAAAATATGCTTACTCGATAAATCTTTCAGCAATAACATATATAATACGCTTATACGATAAAGGCGGCTTAGCCGGCAAATAAATAAATATAATAAATATAACGGCCTTCCGGGCTTATATAACGGTCTTCCGGGCTTTGCGGGAAAAATTCGAGGTTTCAAATTCCGGCCAAAATCACTATTTACGGTCGTAAAAAATTACTATTCACCGTGCCGGATTATTTTGCCGAGGCATCAAATGCCGGTCAAACACTTCTGGGTTTGCCGGATTCCGATCAAAATCATTATTCACGAGGCCGGATTTACTATTCATCGCCGGATTCCGGCTAAACACTATTCATAAGCCAACAATAAATTTCCGGATCTCACCGTGAGCTCACAATACATTCAATTCCCATGATCAACATTAATTAAACATTCAATCACTCAAAAAATAACATTATAATCCCATCGACAATTCACAGCAATAATTAAACAATAATAACAATCTAATCATAATCAACAAAATCCGTTTAAAGCAAAAGAAAAGAAAAAATACCCACAAAATGCAGATGAGAAAATTGAAAAAATCTTCATAACTCTTTTGTTAGCATATAAAATTTCTTAATAACTAAAGCATTATTTCATTGCATGATACATGCTTACGATCCTATGCCATTACAATTGTCTCCTCAATTATGGATAGTCTATATATGTAGCCGTTAAGACGAAGAATGCATCAGAAATGTTCCATCGTGATTGACGAGCCAAAAGCTATTAACAGAACACACATAATTATAATTCCCTCCAACAGATACACCAATCATCCATCCAATGAAAAAAAAAAATCATAAAGTAATGTTTTTTTTCTATATATTATCTATTAAGGGCATGTACCAGTGTTACTCATTTTCAAATACATATAAAAATTATATGTTTAAAATTGTTTTATTAGCATATTTTGTTTGGACCCACAAATGTTTGTTGGTTTTTTTCGGTTGGAGTGGAAGATTGTAATAATTGAATATAATTTGTTGAGGAGAGGAATAAAGAGTAGTTACCCAAAAATAAATCCACACACATGTCACTGCCGGCGATGGCGAGCCAGCGACGAGGCGACGCCGGGCGACTGCGGCCGGCGGCGGCAGATGGGGGCGATGAGAAGAGGAGACGCGGTGGTGGCGAGAAGAGGAGACCCAGTTCACAGCCTGACGCACGCGAGGCAGCAAGGAGGAGGTGCAGTCGACGGCGCGGTGGTGCAGTCGATGGCGTTGGCGTCGTGTCGGGAAGGGAGCGGCGGTCGAGCGACGAGCAAAAACCACGTCCAGTGGTTGCAGGCGTCGCGGGTTGAAGAGGCAGACCCGTCTGCCTGGTCGGGTCACCGGGCTTGCCGTCGGGTCTTCCCCCGTTGGCGGCGCATCAGGCGTCATAAATGCTGGGAAAAAGCGGCGGATGGAAGGCGACAGCAAGGGGGACTCGCCGGTGTGGGTGGTGTTCGGAGAAGCAGCCCGGAACTCTTAACGATGAACAGTAACGAGGGGTGGCTTACTGTTCATCATCGTTTTTCTTCTGCGTATCGTTTTTCTGTTTATGCTCCAGTATTTTTTCTACTGAAATATGCACTAACTTGAGGCTTTCGTGCTGATAACGTGTTGTAAATAATATTATTGATGGAGAAGAGATTGAAGAAGAAATGGAGAGGAAGAGAGGAGCAGGAAAAATGGCTGGGGAAATACTGAGCTCGGGAAATATGGCTGCACCTATTTTCTTATTCTTTAATCATATATATATACAATGATTGGTATGTATTTGGTATGTATACAATGACATACATACATGTACAATACATATTTTATAACAGTTTGTTTGTTTTCTTTTTTCTTTTTAGCGCTTTTGGTATCAGCTCCTATGATTCATTCATAATTTGGAGGAAAGATGCCCACCAAACTTTGTAGTTGTAGATACAAATACAATGGTTGTCCACATAACTCTCTGCCTTATCTCATTATAGACGCCCGTGGCATATATGTTGAAAAGGGTGGGGACACGAATCAAAGACTTGCACGCTTGTAACACAAGAAACTATTATTTTCTTGATTTTCTTTGTTTGTACTCGGCAGGAATTGGAGAAAATATTAATTCAATCTGTTAGATTATTAAATCATAATAATTGGGAATCAACAAATATTAATCTAATTCCCAATACAATCAATAATATAATATGTCTATCAGATCTTACAATTAATTATCTCTCAATAATAATAACATGATATTGAAGACATATGAAATCATGTAATCATGTTGTCTTCTTAATTCTCCTAATCTCCTCTTCAATTTCTCGTGATCTCCTACATATGTGTCTTTTTTTAACGTTTGTCAGATGGTGTAACAAAACATTAACCGACTAGAGAAATAGGACTTATTTTACAGTATTTTATTTATATACTCCATCAAATGTCATTAAAAAACCCTAATAGTTGACCAATAGTATTCTGCAATGTCATTAAATGAAAAGGAAAATATTCTTACATTCTCCCACTTGACGCATATGATATTATCCATTTAATAGTCAAATAGCATAATGTGCAAAATAATTTGAATGATCAACATCACATGAATAAGCAAAAACCAGTAAGGATCATAATGGTTCCATGTTAATTATTTACAACACTGTTCCTTCCAAGTATCACATACTAGTTCCATACTTATTTCACTTAAATTTAAATTAAACATGGGTCGACTTTATGTTTTTAGTAAAGACTCATTCTGTTTGTATCCTCATAAACTATCATGTATGTATATAAACATGAATAGACAAAATTAAAATAAATTAGAAACAGACCATCAAGAGCTTAAAGTGTCGATAACATTACTCTAATCAATCATGAAGAGAATTCTCAATAAACACCCATCTTACTAACATACAATGTAAATATCATAGGTGACAACCCTCTTGTTATTGATCCGTACTCATACTTAGTATTTGTATGCTTAATTGACACTTTTGTTTTGGAAAAACCTCCTTCGGAGTCCTATAACTTAGGTCATTCTTCAAGTAAGTCTTATAACTCTAAAAATCCTCAATCAGCTGCTATTTCTATCATTAGTTATATTAAATAAGTCTTTTGACAATTTTGGATGTTAAGTTAAAAAATTTTTGTCCCTTAAATTACCTTAAATGTTTGCTATAGTCTTATTTATCATAATTAAAATTAATTAAGTCCTTAAATCTTAAAAATTATATAACTTTAAAATTATAAACCCTAAACACTAAATCTTAAATCTTAAAACCTAAAATCATAAACTACAAAGCCTAAAATCCTAAGCATTAAATCTTAAATTCCCAAAAGTTAAATCATAAAATCTTAAATATTAACTCTCATGTTTAGAAGATAGATATTCAAAACCAGCATTAATGACATTCACCAAGGGCCAAACAGAAGAAACAATTACCAAAAGAGTGTGCTCAAACTGAGCACTGCGCTTGCCATCAGTAGTGACTGCCGTCCATCCATCAGGCCACATCCGATCACGCCAAACCCCTATTGAGGACAGCTGCTTAGCATAGGTTACATAGAAGATGTCATGTAATTAAAGTTAAACAAGTGATAGATAGCCGTGGTAATTATCATGAACTCCCGTCGTCGGCTTCAACCACCGAACCAACCCTACCCTCCACCACCAGTACGCCGCCGCCTTCAACCCCCACCCCAACCATACCCTTCTCCACCACGACACCAAACACCAGCCCTGACCAAAAAACTCCCCTACTTCTCCAAATGGACCCGTGAGCGGGTAAAACAAGCCATTGACAGTGGGGAAGCGGTGAGTCTGTATGTTGAAAATATCTCGTCGGAGTGGGAGCCTATGGATGTGTTCCGGATTATGTCCAAATATGGTGAGGTTATGGACGTATATGTGCCAGGGAAGAAGACAAGACAGGGTTGTAGGTTTTGTTTTGTGCGATTCTGGGGTATTAATGACATAAGACGGCTAATTCAGGATGTTCAGCGTGTGAGTGTAGAAGAAGGTAACATAAGAGCAAACCTGGCGAGACAGAGACAGTATCGTCGCCCCATACCTTCAACCTGGCCGTTGAACCGTACGGTGTCTGGCCATCGGATCGGGAAGACAAATGCCTCAACAGTGCAGGAACAACAATCCGATCATGTACATCAAGGGCTGTCCTTCTTCCCAACCTCTGATGCACTGGCTTGGATATCGCGGTGTGCTATCGCGACTGTGAGAAATCCTGCAGAGATGGGGGCTGCAATGTATGTTTGGTCTCTGCATGGATTAGTGGATGTGACGGTTTTTGAGTTTGGGGGGATTCGATGCTGGTCTATTTTCCGTCTGTTGAGGCTATGCAAAACTTCATACAAGAGAAGCCGGACTGGGCTCAGATGTGGTTCTCTTCTCTTAAACCATGGGAAAATGGGGATCGAGTAAAGAACAGACGTTGTTGGCTATCCATTCGGGGAATGCCTCTGCAGGCTTGGTGCAATGAATTTTTCGAGTTAATAGGCGCTACTTTTGGAAGTTTAGTTAGCGTTGATGATGAGACAGACCAACGCCGGTGCTTGGAGGGGGCACGGATTGAAGTGCTAACGTCGCAAGGTGGAAGTATTGAGAAAAACCTCGAAGTAACAGTTTCGGGTACTCGGTACTCAATCTGGGTGGTCGAAATACCGAGGGTAGGATGGTCGTACCGGAAGGAAGGTGGCCGGAGTACGTATACTTCGGACCATGAGTCGCAGAAGGACGCTCCGGCGAGCGATGGTGATAGGAGATCCACCGGAAAGGAAAGGGCAAAATCAGTGGCATCTTTGGTCGGCGAGGATGATCCATTTCAATTAATGCCGGTGATTGTGGGGCGGAAATCTCGGGTAAATATTAGAGGTGCTGGTCAAACGACACAGATTGTGGCTGAATCTTCTAATTCTGGCAGGTCCTTGAGCAATCACCGTGAGAAATCTGTGCAGGGACTATCTCCCGTAATCAAGTTGCAAGGTGGCAGGATTAATGACTTCAATTCAAAAAATATGGTCCCCTCCACACATAATAGATTCGGACCTTTACTGGAGTATGGCGAGAATGATGATACCAGCCCACTTTTGGATGAGCCCATACAAACCTTTCATGCATCCAAGCCCGTTGCAAACCGAAAGAGAAGCCCGAGAACCACTATTGTGCACCCCACGACCAGCTTAGACAACTCTGCTCCTTACGACGGGTATTGTTCTGCGAATTCGGAGGATGACGTGTACTCTGAGACTGAACACTCATCAGATTTGAGGTACATCAAATTTCTGGAGCAAAGGCTTGCCAGGGCAATGCATGATGGACGAGTGAATAGGAGGAGGAAGTTTAAAAAAGTACTGAAGACTGACAGTATTGCAACAATTGATACCACCAGTTCGGAGGCGATTCGATGCAACAATGAAAGGCTGACCCAACATGACATTCCACAACCCCAGGTGTCCTCGCCTACGGCTGTGGAGGCACAAGAAATAGTTACCATTGGGAATCTTTTGGGTTGGGAAGTTTCGACCGAACAACATGAGGTGATTAATATGGCTAAAACCTTGGTGGAAAAGGAAAAGCAACAATGGAGTTCAATGCATGTTAATGTTTAGTCTCCTCTCTTGGAATACGAGAGGGACAGTGTATGGTCCCAAACTCCACTTTTTACAGTCATTAACTCATAAGTTTCTCTGCAATTTTATATTCCTATGTGATACAAGACACGCTAATGTTAATGAGGCGCGGTGTAGAAGTATCTGGTCGCCTCCAAACTTAGAATTTGTTACAGTGGAACCCGTTGGACAAGCGGGAGGATTGGTTTTTATGTGGAATGCAGATGATTTTCAGTGTACACAGTTTCGATATGGCAACAGATGGATACTAGTTGAAGGTAACTTGACCCAGGTGAACAGGTCCTTTTCTTTCTGCTGTGTTTATGCCCCTGTCGGACTGGATGAGCGGGTCATGCTATGGTCTGATTTGGTCTCTTTGAAACCTTCCTTCCCATCGCCCTGGTTAGTTGTAGGGGATTATAATGAGACCCTTAGTGAAGGGGATAGAAGAAGTGGGCATCTATGTAGACGTGGAGCTGGTGCATTGAGGAGATTTATGGATAGACTGGCCCTTTTGGAGTTGCCCTTGGAAGGTAGATGTTTCACTTGGGCTAATTCGGTGGCAGCTAGTCGTATTGATAGAGCCATGGCAGAGACAGATTGGAGCGTGGCAATGCCGTCTTTGTTTCTCACGACTGCTAGGCAAGAGTTCTCAAATCATTGGAATATTATACTCAGTCAGGAACGGGTCAACTGGGGTTTTAAACCGTTCAGGTTCCTTAATTGCTGGTGGGAGTTTCCAAAGTTTGATGAAATATTGTATAGGATGTGGCAGGGTATTGAGCGTGAGTTACCTGGTCAGTTTTGCTTCTTGAAGAAATTACGTAAATTGCGCGCCAGCCTAGCGCAATGGAACAAAACAGATTTTGGCCATGTAGATACTGCTGAGAATGATTTACAAAAGAGGATTGAGGTCATGGAGCTAATTTTTTAGCAGCGGGATTTAACGGAGGAGGAAAAACATGAGTTAGGAGAATTGAGGGTTACACTTATGGAGCGGGAAAAGCAGAAGGAGAGCATTTGGCGGCAAAAATCACGCCTACGGTGGGGTAAGCTAGGGGGCCAAAATACCGGGTTCTTTCATACCCAGGCTTGTAACCGGGGTAGGAAAAAAGGCATACATAGCATAACTTCAGGAGATCGGGAGCTTATAGGGCCACGTGAGGTTAAAGAAGAGGCTACCAATTATTTCAGAAATCTGTATGATGAACCATTTACTGATAGACCGAAAGTTGGAGCTCTCCCATTTAAATGTTTGAATGCCACTACGGCTGCGTCCCTTGAGAGAACACTCGCCATGGATGAGGTGAAGAGAGCAGTTTGGACTTGTGAAAGCTCGAAGGCACTGGGTCCGGATGGTTTTAATTTCTCCTTTTACAAAAGGGCATGGGAGTTTATCAAGGATGATATTTTTGCATTAGCACAGAACTTCTTCCACACGGGTCAGTTGCCAAGGGGCTCTACTTCGGCTTACATAACTCTTGTTGCTAAGAAAGTGAGTGCAGAGACTTTTGATGACTACCGACCGATTACATTGATTCATGGCATTTATAAGATTATATCCAAGATCCTGGCAGAGAGGATCAAAATGGTTATGAATCACCTAATCTCTCCTACTCAGTCCGGGTTCATTGCCGGAAGAAATATTTTGGATTGTCACCTGGTTGCTTCCGAGGTGATCCATTCTCTCAAGGTTTCAAGGATGAAGTCAGTGGTATGGAAGTTGGACTTCCGTAAGGCCTATGACTCGGTTAATTGGGATTACCTCTGCCAAGTTATGAAAAAGATGGGATTTGGTAACAAGTGGATTTCATGGATACAGGCCTGCTTACAGTCCTCTCTTCTATCGGTTTTGATTAATGGGTCCCCATCACCGGAGTTCGGGATGAAGAAGGGTTTGAAGCAAGGAGATCCTTTATCCCCTTTTCTATTCCTCCTAGCAACTGAAGGGATGTCGTCCATGATTAATACAACTATTTCTAATAGATTATGCACTCCTGTCGTGGTGCATGGGGTGTCCATCTCTTTGTTGCAATATGCAGATGACACTTTATTATTCTCTCAGGCGGACACTACTTCCCTATTAAATTTGAAACGGGTTCTGCGGTGCTTTGAGCTTCTTTCGGGTCTGAGCATAAATTTTCATAAAAGTGGACTTATTGGTATCCATATGCTGAAGTGTGAGGTGAGTCTGCTGGCTACTAGTTTGTTATGCAAGGTGGAGAAGCTCCCTTTTATTTATCTTGGTCTGCCTCTGGGTGCAAACATGAAGCATCAGAAGAACTGGGAACCCGTGGTGCACAAGTTTCAGACCCGTCTCAACTCATGGAAGGGCAGGTTTCTGTCGTTTGCGGGCCGTTTGGTGTTGGTTAAATCGGTCCTCTCCTCACTTCCCATTTATTATCTATCCATGTTCAGGTTACCGGCTGTGGTTGCAAAGAAGCTCGTGCGAATTCAACGTAATTTTTTGTTGGGGGGGGGGGGGGGGGGGGGGGGGGGGTTGTTAATACCACAAGAAAACTTTGTTTAGTAGCATGGTCCAAGGTAGCTACTCCAAGGGAGTGTGGGGGACTGGGTGTGGAGCAGTTCATGTTGAAGAACCAAAGCATGCTTTTCAAGTGGATTTGGCGATATCACATGTCGGAGAGGGTGCTTTGGCAGGTTCTAATTGGGGCTAAATGCGGGTCGCATGAGGCGGCCTTCACTCCCACCTTCAGCCTTCCAAAAGCCTCTCCTACTTCGAAGAATGTCATGTATAGTGGCGCTTATTCCGGTTTCAGTGGGATTCCGTTGCAAGTTGGGTTGGCTTTGTCTATTGGGGATGGCCGGAAGGTGCAATTTTGGCATGATGTTTGGTCTACTATGGGGTGTCTAAAAGAGGGTCACAGACGCTTATTTCGGGTGTCAAAGTTCCAATCTGCCTCACTATGGGACGTTCAGCATTATGGGTACCTCTTGCCGCAGAATTTGAATGCTTGGACCCACCCGCTTTACTCTTGGGAACGAGAGGTCTATAGTGAGTTTTGGACGACACTACAAGCTCTACTGCATCGAGGGGGTCCTTTGATACTTGGACATGGATTTGGGATACAAGGTGCCAATTCTCCCCATGTAGTGCGTATGTTTCATTGTGTGCCTCTCTCTCGGGTATCGCTCCGGTTCCCCAACCTTGGCTGTCACTTGCCCCACCCCACATTGAGTGCTCCTACTGGCGCCTTCTCCATGGGGCCGTAGCTACAAGGGACTTTTTACTCCGCAGGGGCATTTTACAACTTGCTGATTCTCTTTGCCCCTTCTGCCATGAGATTGTTGAGGACATTAGTCACCTTTTCTTGTTATGCCCCATATCGCTTGCTTTGTGGACAAGGTTGTGCCGATGGTGGGGGATACTTTGGATCTCACTGAATTCTGTCACTTCCTGGTTTATACAATGGCCAACCTTGGCGGGTTCTAGCAGTTCCTAACCTGCATGGCTCCTGCTTGGGTTTGCGTGCTTCTGGACATTCTGGTTGACGCGTAATGCATTGGTCTTCTCCCAAAGGCCTCTACAGCAGGATCTCTTGTTTGATATGGTACTTACCCGCGCCTTTAGGTGGATGAAACTCAGGTTCCCCCGATTCCCATATGGTGTTGGGGCGGTTCTTGCGAGTGCAACTTCCTTCCAGGATTGGGACCCTGGTCAGCGTGTTGTGATTCGTTTCACTAGGTGAAATACCCATTGATGTACTAGCTCATTTGAGCTTCTTTGATTGGTGTTGACACGACACTTATACTTGTAAATATTACAATGGATCAATAAAATCACTCGATCAGTATCAAAAAAAATAAAATCTTAAATATTAATTCTAAACTTTAAACTTTAAAAATCTAAGTTCATTTTTCTTTTGGGATAATGGGATAGGCCCAAATATGCCTAGGAGAGGAGGGGTGAATTAGGCTTAAAATTTTTCGGGTTCAGGACTGGTCTAATTTTTGTGAAACCACGCACTTGACTGTTGTAGTGAGATTCGAATAAAGAACAGAAGTAAGGTAGAGAAGAGAAGTGAACACAAGACATTTTAGAGTGGTTCCCCCTCACAAGCTACCTCTACTATCTAAAGGACCTTCTTTAGGATTTCAAACTCTCACTATCCTTAGATTTTTGCGGGTTCAACCTTAACCTTTACAACCACAAGCTTTTCTAGGCTAAACTCAAACCTTTACAAGCTTTTCACAGGCTATGCTCTAACCTACCCTCAAATCTAATCCTAGACTTGAGTTCCCAGCAAAACTAAACCAAGTCTTGCTCACAAACTACCCTTTCAATGGATTGGATTACAATAATGAATCAAGCTTAGAAAACACAAGTGTAAGCTCAAATTTCAAACTCAGATTTTCACAAATGGTTAGGATAAGTCTTTAGAGGTGTTTTGAACCCTCTTTTATAGCTAAGAATTTTTGGGAGAAAGTCATCCAACGACTCATTGAATTCCATAGTTGACTTCAGTTCACTTATGGTTCTGATCGGAACCACAACTCCTTGGTTATAAAATATTACCAAATGAGAAACGTTTGGACTACCAATGGGAGCATCCTCATTAAGTGAAGTGGTAGAGAGAATGTTCCTCTGAATTTTCTGAGCCTGTTCTCTTACTTGTTCCCCACTCCAAGACGTTGAAAGTTGAGTTTTAATGCCCAGGAGGACCACTTGCAAGTTGCAAAAAAAGTTTGATATTGACGGCTCGTGTTCATGTGGTTTCTTTGAAACCATTCTGCATATCGTTATGGTTTCCTTGAAACCATGCATCCTCTTGTAAATTTAACAACACAATGTATCTAAAGCATTTATATAAGTATTTTGTTAATCATCAAAATCAATTATAAACCATTACTAAATATTTGTTAATCATCAAAATCAATTACAAAACATTACTAAACATGGTTAATTTACTAATTAAGCTTCAGACAATGATTACCCCATTTTTAGGCCAACAATCACCCCCCATTTTTATGATGACAAATATGAGTTGATTTCTGCAAAACCAGGATTAGAAAAACATTCATGATATGTTTTGTTGGTCCTCCTATATAAAGTATTTTTGTAATTCGACAGGGATAATTAAGTTCACACATGTACTCGCATTTGGCTTACTTAGCCAAAAACTCCCCCTTTGATTTTCAATTCATGCATGATAGATTAAAGAGATAAACAACGAAGTAGCACAGCAAACTCTCAAAGTTACGTGTCATTTTAACGAAATCATATCATACATTATAATCACATGGTTTTATCGAAACCATGCCACACTTCCTGCATAAGATCACCATGCATATTTTAGACACCATCATAAAAACCATATAATGTAACCAAATATGAAACCATATGTTAGCACCCAAATTTTGCCCACTCTTTTATGTGTCTTTGACTTGTGTCGTGTCCGAAATCCATCATGTTTTAGAGTAAGAAAAATCCAAAAATATATTTTCTGAGGGTCGTGGGGACTATCTATCCATCTATTTATCATGCTAAAGACATTCCGAGACTTTCTAGAATTTTCTTGAAAATTTTTGGGACTTAGCTAAATTTTCATACTTCCGAACCCGTAAACGTCCTGGTCGTAATTAAATCAAACCGAGCTCAAAGCGGAGGCATTCGGGACATGAATGAAGACATCCAAGGACACGAATGAAGCAAAAAATGTCAAAAGAGGGGGTACGCAAAGTTTTGGGTCAGAAAAGTACCCAAAGGAGCCGTTAGCCCTATTAGGCCGACTAGGACACTTGGTCGACCCAGCTAGGCTGACCTTACATTTGGTCGACCCAGCAGGCCTGAGGTCGATCGAGTTTCGGGCAGCTATTTCGGCCTTGTCTTCTGATCTATCACTGGCCACGCTCCAGTCACTTACTAGTCATGTACCCCTCAATCTTAGAAAAGCGATAAAAAACCGTGTGTTCATCCGAAATTCATGAAAGTCTAGGAGATTGTCCCGAACATTGAGACATATCTTCCATATTTTTCAAAGAATTTTTCGAGGTCCTGGTGGGTCCCTTTTCACAATTAAACCACTTTTGGCTCTGCGCCAGAGCTCCGGTCTGTGCCGCCAAGCCATGGCTCCAGGCCACTATCCCCATCATTGCAAAATTATGACTCTTGTCATCCAAAAAAACTATAAATAGGGGTCCCTTCCCTTAATTTTTCTACACCCGAAAGTCGCGCTCTCTAGTGCACGTCTTTGCACTTTTCTATCTCCCTCTCTGTCCCTCACTAAGTTGAAAAAAAGGTTTGATATTTGCCCTCTTCTACCTCTCTCGTACCCCTCTAAGTTGGAATTCAGGCACGAATTCGTCATCTTTCTAAGCATTCTTTTGCGGGTTAGAGCTCTCTCTCTCTTCGGATAAGGTTCGCTTTGGGTTTCCATATTGTTACGATGCCGAAACTATTTTCAGCAAATTGTTGATGTTATGCCCTCATAAAGCCAGAATTATCTCTTGCATTCTCATCGTTGTAAGCCGCGTAATGCAGGATATTCATATGATATTTTCGTCGTTATATACCGCTGTAATGCCAGAATCTCTCCGGAATATTCGTCGGCATACCATTTTGACGAGAAAAATGCTAGAATGGTTTTGGTACTCGCTAACACATATGGAAACCCAAGATCATGCATGCTATAAATTTGGTACTGTCGTTAGGCGCTTACAAAATGAAAAAGGTTATAAGATTTCAAAAATAAGAAGTGACCATAGAGGAGAATTTGATAATCTTATCTTCAATCACTTCTGTGAGCAAAATGGCATTTTCCACACCTATTCTACTCCTAGAATACCTCAACAAAATAGAGTTGTTGAAAGGAAGAATCGAACTTTGCAAGAAATAGCTAGAACTATGCCTAATGAGCATAAGTTACATACACATTTTTGGACAGAGGGTGTGAACACATCATGCTATATTTTAAATAGAGTATCCTTGCGTTCTTTGATTGAAAAGACACCTTATGAGATATGGTTTGATAAGAAACCAAGAATTGGTTATTTTCGGATTTTTGTTTCCAAATGTTATATTCTAAATACAAAGGATGATCTGGATAAGTTTGAGGCTAAATCAGATGATGAAATATTTCTTGGGCACTCTATAACTAGTAAAGCCTATCGAGTCTATAGCAAAAGATCTATGGTTGTTGAAGAAAACATGCATGTGGCATTTGATGAGATTGACCCGTGTGATCTAATTCATGATTCAGATTATATCCCTGAATATCAAACACAGGTTACAAACATGGACAACACACCTGGAGAAAAGGGGGAAGAACCACCAGAGTTTATTGAACAATAGCTACCTCTACAACAACCAGATTTGCAACCAGGCATGGTTGGTGAAAAACCAGATGTGACTGAACAAGGATCAACTTAACAACACAGTTATGGAAACATTAGAGCACCGAGAGAACTTTCAACTGATGGCATTCTTGGTGACATCTCTAGAGGAGTGACTACAAGATCCTCTGTACATAATGTGAATACACATCTTGCATTTTTGTCACAAGTGGAACCCAATAAAGCAACTAAAACTATCCTTGATAAAAATTAGGTCAATTCCATGCAACAAGAACTGAACTAATTCAAATGAAGTGATGTTTAGGAGCTGGTATCTAAACCCCCAAAACATCCAGTTATTGGAAAAAAAAAGGGTCTTTAGGAACAAACTTGATGAAGTCTGCATTGTGGTAAGAAACAAAGCAAGGTTAGTTGCTCAAGATTATAATTAAGAGGAAGGTATAAATTATGATGAGACCTTTGCTCATGTTTCTAGGCTAGAATCCATTCGCATGTTTCTTGCATTTGAATCATTTAGGTCATTTAAGTTATACCAAATGGATGTCAAAAGTGCATTCTTAAATAGTTTCATTATGGAAAAAGTATATATTGAGCAACCACCCGATTTTGAAAATTATGAATTTCCTGATCATGTATACAAAAATAAAAAGACATTATATGGTCTTAAACGAGCACCTAGGGCATGATATGATAGATTAAGTTCTTATCTTGTGTTCAAAAGTCTTTGGAGAGGAAAAGTTGATTCAACATTGTTTGTTAAGACAAGCAAAGATGATGTCATCATTGTGCAAATATAAGTTGATGATATCTTTTTCGGTGCTACAAACGATTCACTTTGTAAGGAATTTGAGAGACTAATGAAGACTGAGTTCTAGATGAGTATGATGGGAGAACTCACATACTTTTTGGGATTTCAAGTAAAATAACTTGAAGGTGGCATCTTTATCAATCAAGCTAAGTGTCACGCCCCCGCTAAGCGCGGCCAGCCAGGTACCTTGCGCACCCACCATGTGCCACAAGGCACCCAAAGGCCTTTCGTCAACCTCAGCCAGAAGCTCGCTGCCTCTGCCTCGCGGGTTACTAACCTCATATGCGCAGCGTTAATGGAAGCGTACCAACAAACAAATACAAAGGCAGCAAAGATAATTAAAGGGAATCAAGACTCATTTATAGAAACAACTCCACTATTGTTGTAAAACCATTTCTACAAGGGACACTAACTCATGTGTACAAAGACATAACCTCTATGTATAAAACAATACAATAACAAGACCGACTCAGCTATACCCATCGACCTACTACCCGTGCTCTCAATCTCATACCTGTAAGACAAGTGGAGGAAACAGGAGGGGGGGGGGGGGATGAGTATAAACTCAGTAAGTAGAGTGACATACAAGCAATAACAATGATACCAACACAAGTAAAAAATAACATCCAAATGCACTCCCCACATGCCACCGTGATCAGCCCACGGGTAAGCTATTGTGAAGTTGACTAAGCCTACCTGCATGGTCCGGTAGCCTTACCAATAATGTTACTCCTTAGCCCACAGCCCCACGTACGAGGCATAACCGATTGGCTACCACAACCGCACACGGCGCCTAGCACAACAACACCATCATTTCATATTGACCAAGCAGCCATGTGGTACTGCATGGTCCCTCAATCCTCATCAATAACCATAATCTTATTTAATTGCCATGATGCACATGATATGCATGAAATGCACATGATATGCATGAAATGCACTGCCCGACCACTGGGCTCATCTTATAAGCCAAGGCATAACCACAATATCACACCATAGGTGCCAAACCACAATATCTCACCATAGGTGCCACCACTGAGCAGATTGGGTCATCAACCAACAAATGAGCACCATTAACCATCATAAGCATGCAACCCCACTTACCAAACCATTAGGCACATCAAGGCCATTCATTTCTTCACTTTGGAACCCCTTGGGCATCTAGGGTTCATACGGACCTATTACAGACATACAAGTACACATAAAAATATAACACAACCAACCATAACAAGAAACACACAATTGAATCACACAAATCAACCTTATAGTAACGCGGGTATAATCTGCCCTGCACCAGCAGAAACTTCACTGAGGTTAAACACGCACCTAAAAGCTGAACCAGCCTTGGGCATCAACACCAAAATTGTAGCCCTGCCTTTTATCTTTCCATATCCACCAAGAACACTCAATTACAAGCTCTCTAACACTAGATATGGCTCCTACACCAACTCGGGTTCCTGCAGCAGGTCTGCTGCGAAATAGTGAACTTGGAAAGTGCATAACTCTCTTAGTTCAGCTCCAAAAACAGCAAACTCAGTTCCCATAGACAGCTGTGGATGTTACCTAACTCTGGGCTTTGGTTTCACTCAATTCTAATTGGTTTTTTGTCCGAAATCCTCTTTTTAGTGGGCAAGGGTTAGTCTGCCCGAGAGCAAAACCACCCAAGCCTCACCTCTCTTTCTCTCCTCTTTTCCTCTCTTTCTCCTCTCTCTCTCTCTCGAGGACGAATCTGATCTGAAGCAAAAGGGTGAGAGGTGCTA
Organism: Turnera subulata; assembly: GCA_028386065.3. NCBI lineage: Eukaryota > Viridiplantae > Streptophyta > Magnoliopsida > Malpighiales > Passifloraceae > Turnera > Turnera subulata. Next base: position 109,079 of record JAKUCV010004081.1, on the reverse strand, counting down.
CTTTCACCTTCTAATGCATGAATAAGTAGGTGAGTAAGCACCCACTTGCCACCTCTTGCCACCACTTGATGCCACTTGCCCAAAAGTGCCACCTCGTGCTTACTTTCCAACCAATAAAACTATGACACTTAACCTACTAGCTTGCACACCTAACACCTTCAGCAGCATACTCCCGAGCCACATGACTAATTTTGATTGGTCGGAATGGCCAATTACGCGTTTACCCCCCATCGGCTTAATTGTGCACCGATGGGCACGCCAATCCCCCCGTTGTGCACCATTTCGCACCAAATCGAGCCAACCAATAGTCCCATTGGTCAATTATGCCTCTAGTGAATCTATTACACTAAATAATCACATCCCTAGTGTTTCCCATCATTTACCGACCGATAGGATAAATCGAGCACTCGGGACACTAAACTAGGCCAACCCGTGCCTTCGGATCACTACGAACCCACTTGTGTGCACTAGGCCAAGCCTATGCTAGCTATCTCATCTCAATCCGATATCAGTTCATGTTACCGAGCCTAAGCCCATACTAATGTGCACAATAACACTATTAACATTACCCACTTTCTCCCGAATACCCGATCCAACCTACACGAACGTCTCGGAAGGACAAACTACACCTGGCTCTCATCATGTAAGTACTTCTCTATATTCTAGGGTGTACCTGGAATATCGCACTAAGTATACTCAAAATTGCTAAAAAGATATGGTTTGGATACAACCAAACCAAGCCCAACACCTATGAGTACATCTACCAAACATGATAAAGATGAAAGTGGTAAGGATGTCGATATGAAGATGTATAGAGGCATGATAGGTAGTCTTATATATCTCAATGCCACAAGGCCTGATATTATGTTTAGTGCATGTTTATGTGCTCAATTTCAGTCTTGTCCTAAAGAATCTTACCTTAGAGCCATAAAACGCATATTTAAGTTTCTAAAAGGTACATCCTCTTTAGGTCTATGGTATCCTAAATTCGATGCCTTTACTCTAACAAGCTATTCGAATTTTGACTTTGCAGGATGTACATTAGACAGAAAAAGCACAAGTGGGACTTGTGAATTGCTAGGACAATTCCTTGTGTCTTGGTCAAGCAAGAAGCAGAATTTGGTTGCAACATCAATCACAGAAGGTGAATATGTTGCGGCTGGAGCATATTGTGCTCATGTCCTTTGGATGAAACAAACCCTATCTGAATATGAACTAACATTTAACTGTGTGGCTTTGTATTATAACAGTTCTAGTGCAATCAACTTGACCAAGAATCTTGTGCAACACTATCAGACGAAGCATGTTAAAGTGAGACACAATTTCATCCGAGATCATATGTTGAAGAAAGATGTGGCAATCGAGTTTGTAAATATCAAGAATCAACTTGCTGATATTTTTATCAAGCCACTCGAAGAGGATCAATTCACGAAAATCAAGCAAGAACTCGGCATGTACAACTTACCTTATACTTGTGTGTTTTATTTGGTTTCTGCACAAACACTAAGCATACAAGCAGATGGGGACAAGTTCAAGAGGAGTTTAAATCATCAAAAAGGCTAATAGCCAAGTATGGGAATTGTCAAGCAGTAGAGGATGAGTTGGAGAGAATCAATGCTGAAGCACAAATGGTGAAAGATCTGGTGGCTCGTGAAACCAGATCCGTGGATAAAAAGGCAACAATTGATGGTGATGTGGTTCTAGAAGAAACCACACACTCTTTATAGGAAGAACTCCAAGAGAACCAATTTGTGGGAACCGACCACTTTGGATGAGCTCATGAATCTGAACACTGCTCCAGTTGAGGGAGTCAAAGGCATCAGCCATGATGGTGTCACCTCAATCGAGATATTGAAGACTGCTGAAGAAGCTGAGGTAATTGCTAAACAAAAACAAGATGATTTGGTTAAACAAGAGCCAAAAGGTGAGAAGCAGCATGAAGAGAAAGAAATTGAAAAAGAATCAGAATCTCATAATCCAAAGAGCTTGAAAAGCAGAAGGAGGAAGAACAAGAACAGTCAGTTTCTGACTGTCAGCAGTAGAAGGCTAAGAAAAAGAAGAAGGATGTGGTTCGTGCAAAAGCCACACCACTTATCTTGAGAAAGCCGAGTACCCGCTCCCAATTCAAGACAATGAGCAAGAAGCAAAAAAAAAGGCCATTCAAGTTAATCTTGTGGACTCTGATGATGATGATGCTGAAAGAGATTCAAGAGGCTAAGTTCTCAAAGAAGAGAAATAGAACTGTAGAAGAAGAAGACAATGATGATGGTTCTGAGAAAACCATCAGTGATGAACTAAAGAAGAAGATGTGGCTAATGATGAACCAGTTGATTAGAGTCAGTGATATGACAAAAATCCTAGAATCAACACTAGAATCTCCACAGATCAGATTGTGGTCCCAACCTTCAATCTCAATCAAACTAATGTTATCTCCATCCCTTATTCCTCCTACAATCAGCAAGAAAAAAAACAAGTAAGCTTCAAGAACACAAGAGTTGGCGCCAATTCCTGAAATCCTAATCAGCAAGAATAACAAAAATTATTACCGAGGAAATAGAATCACGCCACAGAATAATTAAACCTGATAAATAAATCTAAATCCCTAATATAAACTAAGAGAATCAGCACTTAAGGGTTGTTTGAATCACTCAAACTTGAAGAACTCTCAAAGAAATTTTTTTTATCTATAATCAAATCTAACGAAATTATAAAGTAAAAAAACCTATTTATACTAGTTTTCCAACCGTAGGTCGGCTACCCTTCCCTAATCCAAGTCAAATTGGATTTTGACTCCTAAACCTACCCTAGGCCGAATTCTAGCAAACCCTAATGGACTAGGTTTTATTTTTAATCCAACATCATATTAGACTTAAATAAACCCTTACAAAAATAACCCAACTAAATAACTAAAGCCCACATTAATTAAACCCAATTACATGGACTTGACCCAAATAATAATAAAAGCAATACTGAATTTTCAGACAGAATCTATCTGTCAAATTCAAGTGAATTTTAAAAAATGATAACGGCAGATTCAGCTTCTGTGCTCAACATTAAAGTTGTAGACCGTCATCTTAACTTTCCAGAAAGTCCAAGATCACAGCAATCCGAGTTATAGAGATCGAGATATGAATTTATTTCCGAGACTGCATGCTCCAGGAATTTCTGCACGTGTTCTTCGCGTCCTTGGCTTTGATCTCCATCTCTTCTTGAATTTCTTGTGAGATTGAATCTTGGAGTTAATTGTGAAAGTGAGCTTGCCATGTCCAAGCTTATCTTTGTGACCATGCTCTTCTTTGATTCCTCCAATGAAGCCTTTGCACGCACCATTCTCCAAGTTTCTAAGCTTGCCTAGGTGATTTGCATCATTCCCTCCCTCCTCATAGCGATTCGTCCTCGAACCGATACCTACAAAATCAATAGGCGGAAATTCAGTAATATTGAAAGTAGTATGGTTACTTCACTCACCTTGTGAACCAAGCTTGTAAGATTTGTCGTTAATGCACTTCATCACATGGAATGGTCCAACTCCTCCAGGATGAATCTTAGAATTCCATTGTTTAAGCTTCTTGAGATGCACCCAAACCCAATCTCTAGGTTTAAATATCCTCACTTGTGCCTTTGAATTGAGTACACAAAGCTCAATTGTTCCTCCATCTAACACAAACCTCTCCGATGGATACCAAAGATTCCCTACCCCAAGGTCTTGAACTTGCATCATTGTTGCTTGGACAACAACTTACGCCAAGGGTCTAGAAATGGAATGAAGTTCTATCTCACCATGTTCCTTCAACTCCTTAGGGTAAGCATCCCTAAAATCTTGCAAAGAAATAACAACAAAACTAGATAGACAAGGGTAAAGATTAGAATTGAACCAAGGTTCCTTGTACAAGAGTACAAACAAACTTTTCTTTTTCTCATATTCAACCCTCTCATCTCTCTCTTTTGCCATCACAAATTGTTTCTTTTCACACACTCTCTTGTTTGAGCCCTTTAATACAATTTCTTTAAAGGCTTCTTTTATTTCTTTCCTTCTCTCAGTCTCGGCTTCCTCTTTCTTTTCTTTCTCCTCAAATTTTTCTTTTGAGCTCTCCTCTCCTTTTGCAAGGCTCTCATCCTTCCTCTCTAGTTCTCCTTTTGCAAAGCCCGCAACTTTCCTCTCATGCTCACCTTTTACAAGGCTCTCAGCCTCTCTCTCTTGCTCGCTGAATTTGGCTTTTTCAGCCTCTTTTTCCTTCATCCAAGCATCCACAGTTTTTTACATAAACATCTGATCCTCATATACCTCATCAGGAGATAATGGCCCCAAGTTCACTTTCCTATCTCCCCAGGTGAATGTGTAGCTATTCTTGTAGCCATCATGCATCACCTTTCTATCATACTGCCATGGTCTTCCCAACAGTATATGGCATGCCTGCATAGGTACCACATCACATAAAACATGATCAGTGTATCTACCAATGGAGAAGGTAATAAGAACCTATTTTGTTACTTTCACTTCTCCTGTGTCATTCAACCATTGCAACTTGTATGGGCTAGGATGCTTTTCACACTTGAACCCCATCTTCTCCACTAGCATTGTGCTCGCCACATTGGTGTAACTCCCACCATTAATGATCATGCTATGCGGCTGGTCATCAATAAAACATCTAGTGTAAAATATGTTCTCCCTCTGCTCACCCCCATCTTCCTTTGGCTGCATGTTTAGCACCCCCCTAGTAACACATAACCCATGTGCTACCTCCTCAACTCGGCCAGAAGTCGATGACATTATGTTTTATCCTGCAGAAAGTGTTAGTAAAGAATAATTCCTCACGTGTTTAATCCCTCTTTGGCAATTGATGTAATCACTCAGCCTTTTACCTCTCCTGATTCTACTTCAGTTTATAATTTAGGATCTAAATAACCAAGCAAACAAAATCAGCAAAGTAATTCTACAAAAAACAAAGAAATCCCTAATAAAAATAAAGAAAGGATAACAAATCTAGAAGCAAAATAGACTCCAAGAAAGAAAAGAAAGATCACACACTGAAAAAGAATTGTATGTGAATAATTATTGACAAGTTGAGCAATTATGACACAGCAATCACCGAACACAAAGAAAGCACACACAAATCGCAGTCAAAGAAAGAAAAACAAAGTTCACATAAATTTGTATAGCAGTTTCCTATATAAATTTCGACAGTAGAAATAGACAGCAACAATTCGTATAGATGCCTCTTGGACGAATCCTGCAACCCGAGACCAAAAATTTCAACAATTTGTACAGATGCCTTCTACACAAATCATCGATAAGGAATTCACAAATAACTTTGTATAGCTGCCTGCTATACGAATAGACCAAATTAACTCCTTTCAATTTTCAATCAACCAATCAATTCGGCCACCTGCAAGACAACCATACTTGCAATCCAAATAACCAAAACTTCAATTCCAACAACAAATCCCCACAATCGACTTGCTCTTTTTTTTTTTAATATTTATGTCGACAACAACAGAAACAAATTCGACAACTCTTTTTTTTTAATATATATGTCGACTAACACAAAAACATAGGGAACACAAGGAATTGAATGTAATTTACTGAATCCAAGGCCACGAATTGAAAGAAAACACAAAGAACAGAAACAATAACAAAGAGATATTATTGATTGAAAACCTTAGCTCCGCTACCAAAAGATAATACGGTAGAAATCCTGGAATCAACACTAGAATCTCCTCAGATCAGAATGTGGTCCCGACCTTCAATCTCAATCAAACTAATGTTATCTCCACCCCTTATTCCTCCTCCAATCAGCAAGAAAAGAAACAAGTAAGCTTCAAGAACACAAGAGTTGGCGCCAGTTCCTGAAATCCTAATCAACAAGAATAACAGAAATTAGTACCGAGGAAATAGAATCACGCCACAGATTAATTAAACCTGATAAATAAATCTAAATTCCTAATATAAACCAAGAGAATCAACACTCGTGGGTTGTTTGAATCACTCAAACTTGAAGAACTCTCAAAGAGAAACTTTTTTTTATCAATAATCAATTCTAACGAAATTATAAAGTGAAAGAACCTATTTATACTATTTTTCCAACCCTAGGTCGGCTACCCTTCCCTAATCCAAGTCAAATTGGATTTTGACTCCTAAACCTACCCTAGGCCGAATTCTAGCAAACCCTAATGGACTAGGTTTTATTTTTAATTCAACATCATATTGGACTTAAATAAACACTTACAAAAATAACCCAACTAAATGACTAAAGGCCACATTAATTAAACCCAATTACATGGACTTGACCCAAATAATAATAAAAACAATACTGAATTTTCGGACAGAATCTGTCCGTCAACTTCAAATGAATTTTAAAAAATGATAACGGCAGATTTAGCTTCTGAGCTCAACATCAACTTGGTAGATCGTCATCTTAACTTTCCATAGAGTCCAAGATCGCAGCAATCCAAGTTATAGAGCTCGAAATATGAATTTATTTCTGAGACTGCACGCTCCAGGAATTTCTGCACGTGTTCTTCGCGTCTTTGGCTTTAATCTCCATCTCTTCTTGAATTTCTTGTGAGATTGAATCTTGGAGTTAATTTTGAAAGTGGGCTTGCCATGTCCAAGCTTATCTTTTTCACCATGCTCCTCTTTAATTCCTCCAATGAATCCTTTGCATGCACCATTCTCCAAGTCTCTATGTTGCCTAGGTGATTTGCATCAGTCAGCAAGATAAAGGTGATAATGATGATGAAGAAGATAATGTGCAGAAAAATGATGAAGTAGATGATCAGGTTGATGATGAAGAATATGAAGAACAAATGGAGAATGAAGAAGACGAAGAACAAGAAGAAGAGAATGAAGAGGAAGAAGAGGACATAGTTCATGTGCCTCCTAATAGGAAAGCAAAGACAGACCCCAAGGCTAAGAAAAAGAAGATGCTCGAGAAGAAAGAGCAAGCTGGAAATAAGGTCAAACCATTCGTGAAGACCTAAAATGTCAATCTGGATGACTTTGAAGCTCTTGGGATTACTCAAATTCTTTGGCAGTTCAAGCTTGAGTACTTGGCGACCTTGAAGAAACCAAATTGCGAGAAATTGTTGGAGGAGTTCTATGCAAACATGTTGGCGACCTTGAAGAAACCAAATTGCGAGAAATTGTTGGAGGAGTTCGATGCAAACATGTTGGTAAAGAAGGATGCAAAAGGTGTGGTTGAATATGTTTAGACCACATTGAAGGGCAAAACTATGCAAATCACTGCCGACTTCTTACAAGAAGAGTTGAAGCTCCGGAAAGAGACTGTCAAGCACTTCAACACAGCATTCGGAAAGTCGGTCAACATTGCCAATACTCCAAACTATTGTTAGTAAGTAAAACTGGTCTACGGGTCAGCAAGGAAGGGAGAATACAAGGATACAAATCCACTTGCTAGAGGGTTGTTGTACATACCCACCAAGGTAATTATGCCTTGACCATGGTGCTTGACAGGGATCACTAACTTGGATTTGTGGATTGTCACGTGCAAGATGAAGAAGAGTCCAATTTGCTTTGTGCATTTGATTTTGCATCACATGGCATTCTACAAAGAAAGAAGCCATGGACTACTCATCACTCTCCTCGCCAAGCAGTTGGTGTGAAGTCAACCAAATTAGATACCTCCAAAGAAATTGACAAAATTGATCGGAAGACTCTCACAAAGATGGGGATCAAGCTCAATTATGAAGGTAAATTTGAGGTTGTTAAGGCTGGTTCTAATAGCAAGGAACCCAAAATTGATCATCTTGCTACTTGGGTCAGTTTTGTTGAGACAGATGTTGCTACTACGCTTGATGAATTGAGACCATTTGAAGCAAATTTGATGGAACAACTTGGATAGATTCTCTCTAAAATGTCTACTCCAGCCCCTTCTGATGATGAATGAAGCCTCTTTAGATCTGATGCTATTAGGATTCATGCATTGCATTTCTGTTATCTAGTTTCTATTTTGGTACTATTATGTGGTTTGTTTTATGGTTTCTGTTTGGATATTGCTTATCTTCTATTTTCCTTCGGATATACGCACTACTTTTTTGGATATTATGTTATAATTCTACATGGATGATGATATTATGTTCCTATCTTTATGTGCTATCCTGATTATACTCCCTATTTGTTGATGCCAAAAAGGGCAGAAAATATTTGTTAATTATTGGTTTCGCAAGAACTATTATATTGATGTGGCTTTTGTTAAAACTGGTATTGTGATACCCTAGATACATCCTAGTGCCTAATGGGATATCTACATGATGAGACCCATGTGTTAGTGATCCTCTGGGGACGTTTGTGTTGGTTAGATCTTGTATTCGGTAGTTTAAGGGTAATGTTAATAGTGTCGGTGTACATGTTAGTATGGGTTTAGGCTTGGTAATATGTGATGGTGTTGGTTTGAGGACAAATAGGCTTGGCCTAGTGTGCACAAATGGGTTCCATTGGCACGGTTGGCCTATTAAGGGGTACTAGGTGCTCGAATAAATTAATCGGTCGATAAATGGTGGAAAACATTAGGAATGTGATTATTTGATATAATAGATTCATTAGGGGCACAATTGGCTTGGGAGACTATCATTTGGCTCGATTTGGTGCAAAATGGTGCACAACAGGGCATCGGTGTGCCCGTTGGTGCACAATTCGGCCCGATGGTGTTCGAGTGCGTGATTGGCCAAATCGACCAATTAACATGAGCCATCTGGTTCAGGAATAAGCTGCACGAGGTATTTGGTGTGCAAGCTAGTAGGTTGGGTGTCACGATTCAATTGGTCGGAACTAAGCATGAGGTGGCACTTGCTTGTGCAAGTGGCACCAAATAGGAAGAGGTGGCAAGTAGGTGCTTACTCACCTACTTGTCTATGAATTAAGAGGTGAAAGAAATTATCTCTCACTCATTTATTTCAGATCCAATTCGTGCTAGAGAGAGACAAGAGAAAGAGAGAAAAAGAAGAAAGAAAGAGAGGCGAGGCTAGTGTGGTTCTGCTCTCGGGCAAATTGACTCTTGCCCACTAAAAAGAGGATTCCGGAAAAACCACTAGTTGGAATTGAGTGAAACAAAAGCCCAGAGTTAGAAAACTTCCATAGCTTTCCATGGGCTCTGACTTAGGGATTTTTGGAGCCGAACTTAGAGAGTTATGTACTCTCCAAGTCGACTATTCTACAACAAACTTGCTGCTTGACCCTAAGGTGGTGTAGGAGCCATATCTGGAGCTAGACAGCTTGGAATTTAGTGTTATATGTGGCTCTATAAAGCTAAAAGGATGCGCTAAACACTACTAGAAAAAATCAGTTTACTCTCGGATTTAGCAACGGATTTTCAGCGATTTGTAACGAATTTTTGGATTTGCAACGGATTTTGTCACGGATGAAATCCCTGATTAAACCCTTCGTTGCAAATCCGGCTATGAGGGAATTTGTGACGGAACTCTTTGCGACGGATTTAGCCAGGAATGGTGCCTCACTAACTCTGTCGGCCTCGTTTCCCTCGCAATCTGTCCGTGACTAAAACCCTCTCTAATTGTGAGGGATTCATTCCGTTACTAAATTATTCGTCACCATTTCCCTCACTGATTGCAAGGGATGCTTCCGACACAAAATTATCGGTCACTAATTCCATCGCTAATTGTAAGGGCAGTAGACTCGTTGCTACCAAATCCGTTACTACACCCGTTGGTATATGCTTTCTTGCAGTACATATGTGACCGGTTTTGCAACGGATTTTGACAGGGGCTTGAGTGTGCATTAGATGCTGGCCTTGTTGAATCCGTTGCAATCGAGTGCAAGGGAATGCAAATTTCGTTCAATTAGGCCTTTTGCCATTTCTTTCTGCTTATACCTTTCTAACAACACTTCCTATCCGCATTCAATACGCACTCAATCTACATTCAATATGCACACAAACATAAGTTCTTCAATTGAAACATTTCCATAAACAAATACTTAGAAGGTAATACATAACTACGAAATTGAAAAGATGTTTAAGAGACATGAAACATTAAAGTACTTGAAGTATAGTACTCATCAGCAGAAACAGTTAAAGAATTCTTAAACATTCTATTAACAAAAACTAGCACTAGCACCAGAGGTTGCTGGTATGAACAAAAGTGACATAAGAATCACTGCATAAACTCACTGGTGTGAACAAAAACTGACAAAAAGTAGTTCCAAATACTTTCTTCATGTCCTCCATTACTGCAGCAATATGCGTACACTAGTCCTCTGTTACAGTGAAAAAAAAGTGCTTGAGTTCACAAATATGGAAAGGAAATACTTTAACATATTGCAATACCCTATCTGATCTTTGTGCCGGAATAACAAAGTACCTTCTGAACCCATTTCATCATCTTCCCCAGTCTCATATGCAGTAGAACTGTCCTCACTATCCTCATCCATTTCTTCATCAATACCTTGAAAAAGAAATCCAAAATAATTAAGATTAATATAAGATTTCAACCAGCAGGTTTCGGAGCCTATAACATTTCAAATAATTCATACCTGCTCCGGTATCTAGTGCTGTTGGCTGCTGTGAAGATGAGAACTGCATTTGCTTCATCCAGGCTTCCAATTGTTCCAATCTTGATGAAGTTTCTTTGATGTATGCACTTTGGCTGCTGAGCTGTTGTTCCAATGTCTCAGTTTTCTTCACTTGTTCTTCAAACTTCTTCTCCCAATAATCCCCGGAAGAGCCAAAACCTGAAGAAGTGGAACCAACCAATCTAACTTGACCAGCAAGACCATAAACTCGTCCTTTCTTCTTGCCTCCAGCAACTTCCACCCATAATGCAACTTCCTTCTCCTTATTTGGTCCGGCACCGCCTTCTTAACCATTAGAGCCTTCACTAGAATTTGCCTCGCCCAATCTTGCTTTAAACGAGTCCTAAGAAAACAAGAAATGAGTTACATACATTACAACATATGTTATCAGCAACAATGGTAATGTAAAACATGAGCACTTACAAGAGTGGTTTTTGCTCTCTCATTTAGCAATTCTCGCTTGTTGCCTGCTACTTTAGTAGCATGGGTACGGTAGAAGGTTTCAGCAATCCCAGGTATATACCCCTGTTCCTTGGCCTACAAAATATAAATTGAAAGATGTTAATATGTAGAACATAGGTTGAAAACCATCAGCACATATTATTGTAACTGGAAAAATAACATAAAGAGAGATTAGAGAAATACCAGCCATTGTCTATGTGTGAAATGGGTGATGCTCCCTCCAGTGTCTACTGGATATCCTTTGCCACCACAATTAGAAGCTCTATTTTCCCTGTTTGTCGTACTCAAAGCCTTAAATTTTTCAGAAGCCCAGTATCTACGCAGTTCCAGCCATATTGATTCACCCATCCATGCAAGCCTAGTGTTTCTTTACCGAACCCTTGAAAGCATACTTGCCATTGCCACTGATCCACGGTGGTCAAATACTCGTAGCACCGAAGGTGTGTTTTCAGGAGGCCAGTGAAATGCAGACTGAAGAAATGGAAAGAAATGAGAATCTGACTTGGGGCAAGATAACTTAAACAAACAAACTCAAATAAAATCTGACTTGTTACTTGGCATTATGAAGAATATGAGCATGTATACCTGAAATTCTTCAAACCATTGGTTCCTTTCTTTTTCTGGTACTTTCTTCCAACTGATGTAAGGGCCCTTGAAGTGACCCTTAATAGTTTCAGTTATAAATTTCACACACACCTGACTATCAGGGAAGAACCTGAATAAAGAAGAAGGTAAGTCAATGTAGTTTCACTTTAACACAACCACCTTCACAGACTGAAAACATAAAGAACGAAATGAAATACATTATTAACATTATGACAGCAGAAATTCTTACTCATTGCCTACAATAGAGATTTCACCATCTTTGGATTGTGAAGTGCCAGCTTGAACATTTCCTACTGACGACTACGGGGACAGTATGTCATTCTGGACAGAGGGAGCTGGAACTGCAGGTATTGTTGCTGGTGGGGTTTGAAGTGTAGGAGAGTTTACTGCATTAGGTGTTGCTGCAGAAGTTGATGGTGCATCAGGTTCTGGTGCAACAGGGTCAGGTGGTACTACAAACATATTGGGGGCCCCTTGGATACTAGGAGTAGGCATGAAATTGGAGGCAGATGGTGAGTTTTGAGTAGGATTATTTGCTGATGGGCTGTGTCCAGAATTTTCATTGGAGGCAGAAAGGTTGTGGAGAGCACTTCTTTGGGTTGGAACTTTGACAGGGGGTGGAGGAGGCATTGTATTTTGCCTCCTCACCTTTTGCTTGCCTTTTCCCGTCATTTGAAATCAAAATACAATATTAATCATTGTTAGTCATTAGAAAATAATTCAAGGAAAAGGGTTAAACAAATAATAGAACAATAAACAACATCAGTGAAAGTAAATAAAGTGCAGTGAACTTTTCAATCATTTACAAGTCACTGTCATCCGAGTCATTTTCATATGAGCCTTCCCAATCTTCATCATGCAACTCATTATTTGCATCAGGTTCCCGTTCACCCTCATCATCATCTTTCCATTCTTCCTCATCATTCTCTTCCAATTCGCCCTCATATATCCCTTCCAATTCCTCCTCATCATCAGCCCATTCCTCTGTCTCCTCATCTTCCTCCTCATTGTCATTCCCATGTTCTTCCACCACATTCCAATCGCCTTCAAGTTCCTCAATGTTAACATTTGAATCTGATAGTGGCCCAACCGGTTCAATTTCTATGTTCATAGTAGCAGTTGGTGGCAATACAGACTCTTGAAATGCAACATTTTCATTGTAGTCCTTGTTTATTCTATTTCTAGGCCTTGTCTTAACTACAACCCTCCAATCTACTTTGTCCCTTATTCCATGAGGATAAGGCATATAGTACACTTGAAATGCATGACAAGCTAATATGAATGGATTAAATTTTGGATACTTTTTACGTCTATTGATTTCTATAATTCCATACTGCGACACAGAATCATATCAATCACAATTGAACTACACTACTTTATTTTTATTCTTGTACTTTAGCCTAACTACTTCTTGAAGAACACCAAAATACTCACTAGACCCATCTCCCTTCACATAAACTCCACTATTGTCATTTTTCCTACCCTCTGCCCATGTTTCCGTATGAAAATTATACCCATTAACATAGTACTTTTGCCATACATCAACGTTTTTACTTGGACCCCAGGCCAAGTCCTTAAGTTGCTGCTCTTATACCATGTTATGAGGATTGGATACCTAAACATAGACAAATTAACGTTAGTATTTACAAATTACCCATAAATTGCAACATCTCAATTGGACAATTGCTACTGTGATAGTACTTACATACTGATCAACCCAACTAACAAAATATTCCTGAATAGACAGCTGAATATCTTTTTCAGAAATATTTGGGTAATAAAACAGCATCCCTTCCTCATATATCCTACAAAAGAGTAGTTGTAATTACAGTGACAACTATAATCATTGGTTTTAATTGTTAAAATCCTAGTTCAAAGGGTAAAAATACTTACTGGAGATATGGAACTACTTCATCACAATTGAGAAGTACATACAAACATGCTGCAGCATACTACTCATCGTCGAAGTACCGTGTATCCTTACTACCTTCAGGTCGCCCTATTGATTCAAAAATTGAAATACTTGGCCCCTTTGGAGAAAGGCTGCCAATGTCTTCATTTCTTGTAACTCTGCTTAACCTTGTTGGAACATGGGTTTCAAAGTAGAAAGAGCAAAAAAACGACGACTCCATTGTCAAATATGCTTGACAAATGGACCCTTCAGGTCTGCCTTTGTTTTTAACCATACCTTTCAAGTAATGTAAGAACCTAAAATGATCAGGAAACCAGAAATTAATGTGTTTTATGAGCTAAGTGACTATTATTTTACAAACCCTAGAATTTTAGATTTACCTTTCAAATGGGTACATCCACCTATAGTGGACAGGCCCTCCAACTCTTGCTTCGTATGCCAAGTGTATTGGCAAATGCTCCATAGAGTCAAAGAAAGATGGAGGGAATATCCTTTCTAATTTGCATATAATGACCGGGATATTTTCCTCCATCTGTTGCAACTTATTCTCATGCAATTCAGTTGCACATAAGTCACGAAAGAATTGGCTTAACTCTGTAAGAGGCTTCCATATGGATGGTGGCAATGCACTAAATGCAGTGGGCAGTAAACGTTCCATGAATACATGACAATCATGACTCTTCATCCCAATTAATTTTATATTTTTCATGTCCACACATCTGCCTAAGTTTGAGCAATACCCATCACGAATCCTCAACTCCTTTACCCACTTACACACCTCAATTCGTTGCTGGTGAGTTAATGCAAAATAGGCTTTTGGCTTGCCAAATTTTCCATTAGGTAATGCTTGCAATTCTAAGTCAAGACGCCTACAATGCACTCCCAAATCTTGCCTAGCTTTTGGATTGTCTTTAGTTTTATCTTTGTTGTCCATCACAATATGGAAAACGTTATCAAACACATTCTTCTCAATATGCATGACATGTAAATTATGTCGCACTAAGAGGGAATGCCAATAAGGTGAGTCAAAAATATACTCCTCTTAGTCCAGTGATGACTTTCACCATATCCCCAGAAATTTCCAACATCACAAGACATTTCTACGACTCTAGGGAAGTTTGCTACTTGCTCCCACACTTGAAGACCATCTAACCTAGGGGGAGGTGCAGAGGTTTCAACCCTATTCCTTCTAAATGCATCTGTGTTTCTCCTAAATGCATGATCAGGTGGTAGAAATTGGCGATGACAATCAAACCAAGTAGTATTGCGCCCATATTTCAATCTAAATGCTTTTGAGTTATCCATGCATATGGCACAAGCTAATCTACCAGTTGTGCTCCACCCCGACAGCATGCCATATGCGGGATAATCATTGATTGTCCACAAAAGAGCAGCCCTCATTTGAAAATTTTCTTTCCTAGATATATCATAGGTCTGGACACCATGTTCCCATAACAAGTTAAGCTCATCAATCAAAGGTTGTAAATAAACATCAATTCTTGACTTTGGATTAGATGGGCCAGGGATCAAATATGTAAGAAACATGAAAGGGATTGTCATGCACATTTCATTAGGCAAATTATAAGGTGTTACAATCACAGGCCAGGAAGAAAAAGGATTGCCATTGTTATTAAAAGGGATGAAACCATCAGCACACAAGCCAAGTCTGACATTCCTAGGATCACTTGCAAAATTGGGATAAGTTCTACCAAAATATTTCCATGCCTCGCCATCAGAAGGGTGACATAAAACCCCTGGTTCTTTCCTATTACTGTGATGCCATGAAACTCGCCGACCCGTATTTACCATACACAGTAAACACGTGCCGGAACTGTAACGACCCAACCAAACAAAGACCAGCATACAGTGTATACATCAGTAATTCTGGCTCAACAGCCTAAAATACAAACATCAAACATCACAACCAGCCCAAGGCCCAACAATAACAATAAATAGCACAGCGGAAGACTTAATAACTCACAAAGACACTATATGCGACACTAATGCAAACTATGGATCCGAGTCCTATCCAAGGGATAACGCTACAGCCCGTCTGGAATGCATCAAACCTGAACCACAAATAACTCAACCTACGGGATGAAAGCCCGCAGGTGAGGGGTGAGTCCGAAGTGCTCACCGACGAAGGATAGACAATCAATATGCAACACTATAAATTACTCAAGGCCGAAAACACAGACATAACAGCCAAAATACACCAAACCAAAAGACTCGACCCAAAATTGGTCCAAGACCAAAAAGACTTAAACAAAAATTCAACTTTCCAATTTTATCTTTTCCGGGCCCTGTCACGGATAAGCTAGGGGTCAGACCTGGTTCTCAACATATTTCGGGTGCCAGACCAAATCCAAGAGAACCCAGGGATCGAAATCCCAAAAATAGAACCCAGGGATAGACATCCCAAATATAATCACGGGATAGACATCCCAAGCATAGACATGCATATCACAAGTAACCCAGGTCATGGCCACCACAAAACAGTCTTAAACCATCGAGTCGTACCACTACTTACCACGTGACAATTATATTATCATCATTCAAAACCAAATCACAGGGATCAACATCCCTAACCAAAATACCGGGATAGACATCCCATCCAAAACCGAGGATCGACATCCTTATCACAAATTATTACTTAATACTTTATTCATAATACCAAAACTCACAAGGATAAACATCCAAAAACTCAACGTACGGGGATAAACATCCCAAAAACAATCAGGACACTGGGATAAACATCCCAAATCAAACCACAGCATATGCAACATCCAACTGTACAATAACCGAGTAATACAGGCACATATTGAAGGAAATCCATCCTCACCTCAGCCGATTACTCAACTCTGAAGGTATTGACCGGTCCAAGGCCGGCTCCCCGGGAAACTGCCCGATATCAAAACCTATACAACCAAACAATATACACTCATATAAGATGCACATAAGAGTATGCCATGATGCCAATACTGCGAAATAAACCCATCCCGGTTCATATCCTTTATTATCATCTTTTACCGAAAATATTATACCGTACGTTTATCCGAATATAATTTCGGTACCATACTTTAATTAAAACTCTCCTTTAAATATTTTTTATTGAATAATTATACTTTGTCTTCCAAAATAATAACAATATAATTTTCCTAGAAATTATATCATATATATGTATTTTTCCTGAAATTATTTCCATAAAATATATTAATTGCCAAAATATAATTACCAAATATTATCATCTTTAGAAAACCATATTTCCAGTAAAATTAATCATACAAACTTATTTTCCGAAAATAAATGCGAATTTACAAATATACATATATATATTTTCCAAATGTAAAATACTTTTCCAAACAATTATATATCAAAATAATTATATATTTTCAAAACTATTACTTCTGTACACCACAATTACATATTTTCCAAAAAATAATCAGTTACCATTATTTCCAGGGAAAATAATATTTATATAAAATTTCCAAAAATTATTTTCATGGTATATATATTTTTTCCAAATAATAATAGTTTTTCCTAAACATAATTTAATTATTTATCAATGTATATATATTTATATTTTTCTCAAAATACCAGAATTAAATTGATCATAATTTCCTCAAAGTGAATATATATTTTTTTTGAAAATTAAATACCAAAATAATTATAACTACTTGTTTATATTTATATTTATATTTATTTTTTTTAACCTTAACCAATATGGCCAAACGAAACAGCCCAACGGATCAACCTGCAGGCTTAGGCGTGGAGGCCCATACCAGGGCATGAGGCACAAGCCCACGCCAAGGCTAGGCCCGCTCCAGCCCATACCCAGCTGACCCGTTGGAGAAACGGGTCACACACCTTCAGGACCCGAACTCAGCGGCAAAGTCGACGGTGCGACGCGATGGGATCGAGGCGGCGGTGCAGACATCGCAAGCAAGGGCGACGGCGTGGCGCGAGGCAATGCGACGGCTGCTCGGCGAGGTAGTGCGAGAGGAAGACCGGTGGCGGTGGAACGGCCCGTCCACCTGACCCGTTTCAGCTGCGAGTTCCCTGCCGTTGACGGCGCGTCGGGCGGCAGAGGCGGATGGTGGAGGTGTCGTCCGATCGGCGACATCGTGGGGGGAAGGCGCCGGTATGGGTGGTGGGGGCAGTAGGCTGCAGGGGTGGCTCACGGTGGTCTCGAGCTCACGCCTCCTCTCCTTTTTTTTTCTTTTTTTTCTTTCTTTATTGTTTTCTTTTATTCTTTTTTTTTTCTTTTTTTTCCTTCCCTCCTTTTTTTTTCTTCGCTTCTCTTTTTTTTTCTCTCTCTTTCTTTTTCCTCTTCTTTCCCTCTTTTTTTTTTTCCTTCTTCTTTTCTTCTTCTCTTCCTCTCCTTCTCCTCTTTTTTCCTGCTTTCTTCTTCTTTTATGCAAAAACTTAGCTGCCATCAATAATGCAGGCGGGTCCGATCCGGACCAGAAAATAACTGATACCCCCTTAGTTATTTTCCGGTGTGATTTTTCTGAGGATTCCGGGACCCGAAAAATACTAACTTAGGTCCGAAAAATCCACGGAAAAATCTCAAGCGCGGGAAAAGACTCGGTTTCGAAAAACGACGCCCGATTTACCTTGAATTAATTACCAAAGATTAATTCTTTCGGTAAATCGAGGTAAAAGAACTTTTACAATCCGGTAAAAATACCAAATTTTTACCCGGGCTGTTATAGTCTACCCACCTTAAAAAGAATTTAGTCCTCGAAATTCCGTCTTATCCGTAGGTCCTACCACGATAAGCTTCTGGTATACTCCACCAGGTGTCCAAACTCAATATGAGATACCGCTTATACCCTTAAGCGACATCTCCTCCGCTTATAAATACCAAATCTCATAACTGAGACACTCACTCTCAGCCATGGACTCTCCAATTCGATCTTGAACTACCTCTGACTCCGAGGATAACAGCTACATCGGTGGTACTGCCTTCCCGACAAGCTCTAATGAAGAACCTCCCAAGAAGCGGTTCAAGGCAGACACCATCAGTCTGAGGAAGATGTGGTGGTCTCCCCAAGACAACGAAAGAAGCGTGCAAGCAAAGAAGCTGATGATCGGAAGGGCAAAGCAACGGCTGAAAGCAGCACTCTACTGCAGACACTATTGCAGCTGAACGTCTCACTAAGGGAGATCAGCTCGGCACTGATGCAGATAGAATTGGCGTGTGCGGAACTCTTTCTTCACGTGAAAAACATACAGAAGCTTGTAAAAGATAATGAGAAGCAAGTAACTCCTTAGAGTACTTCTTCTCCGTTGAAAAATGTTATGAAATAAATAAAACAAGTTTTCTTTTTAAATCAAAACTCTTATGTTACGAAATCTCGTGTTAAACAGAAAAACAAAATATTTTTAAGCAAAACAAAACCATCGAGAAGGTAAAATAAAATCATAACATAAAGATGTTAAAAATAGAACCAATAAAAGGAAGTAAAACCAATATAAAAAAATTAAAAACAAAACTCGTTTAACAAAACCAAAACATAAAGAAGTTAAAATAAAACATGTTTTCATGTTCGACGCTCTAGATCGGCAGTAAACATCCTCGAACCCAAGAAGCGTAACACGCGCAACTAATGGTGACGTTGGTTTCCCTCGTGAAAATTCGTCCGTTAACTCGCAAAGCGATAATCACGAGAACGTCCTGTGTCCCTCGAAAGAAACGACATCCACTTGTCCACAAATTCCGCATGAGCCAAAAACGTCCGTCAAGTCTCGTATCCCTCCATGATGTCCGAACAGGTGTAAGCTTGTCGCACATGCACTCTACTCGAGGTATGGCCCCATCAATCTAGCCACAACGGTCACGAATGCATGTGATAAAAGATGTAGGAAAATAAAGAAAAACCATAAAAAGAAATGCCAAGGTAGCCAGGGCGATAGAAAATCGTGAGATGGAAAAGAGCTGAAAAACACTTGCGCTTGTAGCCCCAAAAACATATAAAGTGATGAAGTAATAAATGAGGCAACGGCAAAATTTTCAAAGCAACAACTTGAAGAATGAAAATGATTTGGAGCTTTGTGAAGGGAATCTGCTTTTCCCATCACCGAAAAATCCTTTAGACTTACTCGGGGATAGGTGGGGTCTAAACTTTGAAAAACAAAACGGTAATCACGCTCCCCACAAGAGTATAAAAGACGGAGTGGTGAGATGCAAATCATCAAAAGCATTTTGAAAGAGAGTTTGTAACACGTTTAGAAAAATAAACACAAAACACGTCCAGAAAAGACACAAAATCGCCAAGTCAGAATGCTTGCTCCATCATCAGTCTTCTTTGTCGAAGGTGCCTCCCTAGGCAGAAGAAACCGGGTGGCCTACAGCAAGATCAACGAACATCCAGAAGAACTACCGAACAAGCTCGACAGAATGCCCCGTTTGGTCTTCGTCGACGTACTCTACTCGTCGAGGTTCTTCGTCACTCCCATGTAAGAGACGTTCTTCCTAGAGGACCAAGGCACCCTGAGGACCTCCTTCTACGGCTCGGCCAACTCCGTCATGTTTTTCATTTCTGAAAGACTTCAGGAGTTCAACCTAGAGCCCACTTGCCATTTCCTAGACCAAGGTACCTGCTACCAGCTCTCGATGACTGCCCAGAGTAACTCGTCTGCCCGCAACTTGGCCAAAGGCCCGACTACTGGTGTGGAACTGCAGAGGAATCGGTAGGCATTCCCAGGAGTTCTTGCGTACCCTGAGGGACCTGAAGAACCAGTACAAGCCCAACATGGTTCTTCTCACGGAGACCCAGTGGCAGCCTGAAGACGATCACGGTGTCATCCCACTCCGGTTCCCTCCAGCAAACCAGTTCGAGCTTCCTGGCCAGAACAACGCGGGCGGCATGTGGTTCTCGTGGAACGACAGCATCAGGGTCAACATTAACAATGACCCCAATAGTTTCAGAGTCAATGTTGTACCGAGAAGATGAATGTTTTTTTTTATAATAATATCAATGTAATAATTATATTAGTAATATTAATAATATTTATGTTTCCGCATATTTATGGCATCAATTACCTCTTATGTGTATGTTCTATGGCAAGCTGGCGTCCCTCGACTGGATCCATTATGTACTAACTAAATGATATAAAATAATAAACAAATGGAGCGAACTATGCAAACAAGAACAACAACCACACAAGGACTACCCAACAAGACCTAACGCCCGCTCCGCTACCAAAATGAAACGCCCCGACACGTATTTACCATACACAGTAAACACGTGCCGGAACTGTAACGACCCAACCAAACAAAGCCCAGCATACAGTGTATACATCAGTAATTCTGGCTCAACAGCCCAAAATACAAATATCAAACATCACAACCGGCCCAAGGCCCAACAATAACAATAAATAGCACAGTGAAAGACTTAATAACTCACAAAGACACTGTATGCTGGGCTTTGTTTGGTTGGGTCATTACAGTTCTGGCACGTGTTCACTGTGTATGGTAAGTACGGATCGGGGCGTTTCATGCCATCTCATATTTTCTATTGTCTTAAAAGAAGCAAACAACCTCTTAAGCCTAGGAATTAAAGGTAAATAATGCATCCTGCTGACTGGAACAGTTTTACTACTGCTACCTACTTTACTAGGTGGTTTGTTTCTAGGCTTACGACAAAACTTGCATTCAGTCAATTTGGAGTCCTCCTTATAGTACAACATACACCCATCTTCACAACAATCAAAGGTAGTGGACTTCAGACCCAATTTCCTAACCAATTTCTTGGTGTCATAGAAACTATCAGGCACACAATCACCCTCAGGGGTAACTCGTTTGATGACATCACAAATCCTATCTATACAACCTTGTGGTAAGTTATAGTCAGATTTCAAAGTCATGAGCTGGACACTCAGGGACAGTTCTGAAAAAGTAGTATAGTTAGGGTATAAAGGATGGCGGGCAGCATTCAAGGTTTCAAAAACCTGGGCAGATTCACCATCTTGGGGTTCTACATTCTCTACTCTATCTACATTGTCAGCATACTCAGCTCCAAATCCAGAAGGACCTAGAGCGTCATAAACCATTTCGTCATATGTAGTGTTAGGAAACTGGTTTGGCAACTATCTAGAACTACTAGAACTTTCACCCATTTCACACCCAATTGGTTTATCCTCACCATGTTCAGTCCAATACTAATAATTTTTCTTTGAAACCATATTTCATCAAATGTAAGAGAACCAAATCAGGTTCAAGCAACCTAGTATTCCTATCTTTAGAACAAGGACACCTAAGTTCTCTATCATCTTTAAATTGTTGCTGCCTACATGCAAATGTTACAAACTCATTTATTCCATTAATGAACTCAGGACAATACCCACTGCAATTAGGCATTAGCCTATTATACATCCAACTACGCCTACTACGAATGTCCATGAGCTGTGCAACCAAATTAATACATTTCAGATTCAAATTCAAATTAATGTTTGATGATATATCCAATACATGTACAAGAAACAGAAACAATCTTATAGAAACAACATGTAGTTAAAAAGCATATACACAACATCAACCGCATTAGGGCAGGTACTTTGCGTTGTGACGTGTGGTACCGGAGTCTGGCTCCACTTTGGACCAGTAGCTCGCAACCTCAAGTATTCCAGCTGATATATCGTGCCCCAATTACAGTTGCGCTTTAAACCATCATAACATGTAAACACATACTTTAAACTGTCATAACTGATACGCACATACATTTAATTTAATACATTTCACATTTCATACAGTACACGATATGTCCAATACATGTACAACAATCAGGCAGAAGCACTTATAAACAGCAAGTATACTAAAAATATAAATAGCATAAATTGCAACACACCCAAAGTAATACATTTATAAAAAGTTGAGACAACAAACTTACCTTCTATCCTAATGCTATAAGTTCTTCAGCAGAGTCTTCACCCGCTATTGTTCAATCAGTGTGCGAACCAAGCAAGATACAACAGACACATGTGGAAAAAAAACAACCATCAACTTAACCAAATGCCTAACAACCTGCAACTAACCTCATAAACCTTATCTACACTGCTTAGTGTATGGAAAAAATTACTGCCAGTCCTAACAACTACCCTCAACTTAACCAAATGCCAATTTCCGGAGGCAATGAAATACGAAGCAAAAAAAAAGGGACAAGTTCACTGACTAGTATTACGCCGATTTAAGACAGTGAACTGAAACCGAGGTTGTGTCTATTACCATCTATGCAACAATAACAAATCAATCAATCATTTAAAAAAAAATAGAGAAGGGCTAAATATCAGACTTTTGAAAGGCAGAGAAAAGTAGAAAAAAGAACAAATAATAACGACCCTTCCACCTCTTGACAACAAATAGAGATCCTTCCATGACTTTATGGCTCTACAAATAAAAATGAAAACATAAACAAAGAGTGAGAGGGATGAATTCAATTTGGAGTAGTGGAAACTGAATTAAAACAGCAAATAATAATGACAATAAAAGGAGAAACCAAATAATTGTAGCCAGATGAAACCAAATCGGCAGGTGAGCTTCAATTTTTGTGAAGGTTCTGCGATTTAGGGTTGGTACGATTTTGGTTTGTGTGATTCTGGGTTTGTGCGATTCTGGGCTTGTGCGATTTAGGGTATGTGCGATTAAGGTATGGGGATGGCGGTGGAAGAGGAACAAGAAGAACTACAAATTGGGGGTTGGGGATTAGGATAAAGAACTACGGATTGGGGATTAGGGTTAGGATATGGGGATTTCTGCTGGGGATTTCGGTGGGATTGTCTATGGGAAGGTGGGGATTTTCTGTGGGAAGGTGGAGATTTCGGTGGGAAGGTGGGGATTTGGGTGAGAGGATTTAGGGTTTGTAGAGAGAGTGGCGGAGAAACATAAGTCAGAAACGGAAGAAATGAGGGAGGAAGAAAAATAAAGTAAGTAAAGTTCTATATATACAAAAAATTAGCAAGGGAAATTTCCGTCACCATTTGTCACGGCTACTTCATCCTTTACAAACAGCAACGGAAATAAACCCTCACAAATCTGTTTTTGCAATAGAACACCTGTGACGGAAATATCCCTTGCAAATTGTAAGGGAAGTTTATCTGTTACAAATTTATGACGGCCTAATCCCTCACAAATCCCTCACAACAAAGGCGGGAACGAGGCGGGAAAAAAATATCATTCGCGGGCAAATATTACTCACGGAATTTGTCACGGAAAAATAATCCCTTGCTCAATCCATCACTAAAATTTTGCAACGAAATATTTCCCTAATTAATCCAGTTGCAAAGCTCACTTTTCGACCTGCTTTCGAAAACTCGCGTAACCATTGCAAAATCCGTCACTATTACTGAGGGAAATTTCCATCACACAAAATCCATTAGTAAAGGGCCTTTTTCTAGTAATGAAAACTTTGATATTGATGCCAAAGGTTGGGTATGCCTATAGGTGCGCTTTTAATCTCGGTGAAGCCTCTGCTGCTGCAACACAGATTCTACCCGAGTTGGTGTAAGGATGATTTGTGTGATTGAATTGTGTGTTTCTTGTTATGGTTGGTTGTATTATGTTGTGATGTGTAATTGTATATGTGTAACAGGGCATTAAGAGCCCTAGATTTCCAAGGATTCCAAATGGAAGGATTGGTTGGCTTTGATGTGTCTAATGTCTAGGTATATATATATATATATGTATGTATGTATGTATGTATGTATGTATGTATGTATGTATGTATGTATGTATGTATGTATATATATATGTATGTATGTATATATATATGTATGTATGTATGTATGGTCATTCTTGGTGCTGGTGATACTGTGCTGGGCGCCGTGTGTGGTTGTGGTAGTTATTAGGTTATGCCTCGTACGTGGGGCAGTGGGCTAAGGATATGATAAGCCTCGTATGTGGGGCTGTGGGTTAAGGAGAAACATGCTGGCAGAACTACCACACCGCGCAAGTAGGCCTAGTACAATACTACGATAGCTTATCCATAATGACCTAAATTATGAGCTGAATAGTATTGTTAATGCCTAATCATGTTTAGTGAATAATTATATATTGATTTTGATGATTAACAAACTTGGTTAGATGTTTGCATATATTTATGTTGATTAACATGTAGCGTGGTTTCTTACAAGAACCACACAAAAACCACGGGCTTGGTTTCTGGAAGAAACCACACTTTGCTATCAACATCAGAAGTGGTCCTGCTGCAAGTTGCTGATGGCCCAGGTGGTCCTCACAGCCATAAACGCCAACCCCCAACTACTCCAACAGGCAGAGAAAGTGGTCCACGGCAGAGATGAAGACCTGCAACACTTATCTCTCACCTCCAAGCTCAATTATCGATTGTGGTCCACATTTACGAACCCAGATTGCCAAAAATGGATTTTTTTTTTTCAAGTAATTGAGCTACAAAGAGTGGACTTCCTGAAATGAACCCAACACCAGCTAGTGGATTATGGAGTCAACTCTGAAGACTGATTTGTACCTAAGAGCCGTTGGATGATGAGCTGATGAGTACTTTAGAGCCGTTGAATGAAGATCTTTCTACCTACTCCCACTTGCTCAAGCTCTATATAAAGAAGAGGAATGCTTCTTGGAAAAGGAACCCAGCCTATTTGAAAGAGTTTTAAGTCTGCAATTGAGCTTACACCTGTGATACTTGTTGTATTCTTGCTGTTCTTGTTGAGCTACACTTGTTCTTAATCTTGTTCAACAAGTTCATACAAAGGGGAGTGTTGTTAGGCAAGACTTGGTGTAGTTTTGCTGGGTACTCAAATCAGGATTTAGATTTGAGGAAAGATTAGAGTTTAGCCTGGGAAAAACTTGCAAAGGTTAGAGTCTAGCCTGCAAAAGCTTGTTTCTGGTAAAGGTTAGCGCTTAGCCTGCAAAAGCTTGGTTTCTGTAAAGATTGAGGTTGATCCCGAAAAAGCCTAAGATAGTGAGAGTTTGAAATCCTAAAGGAGGGTCCTTTAGGTAGTGGAGGTACCTGGTGAGGGGGAACCACTTTAAAATCACTATGTCAACATCTCTTACTCTTGCTCTTTCAATCTTTAGATTGCGTATACGAACAGATCTGCGAGAGTGTAGTTTGTGAAGAAACCATTTGGCTTGTCAGAAACCAAGTACGCAATTAAGGAGTGGCCTGATTCACCCTCCCTCTCAGGCCTATCTTGGCTAACAACTCGTGGGCTGTTCACGGATGATATGGTGACATTACTGTTGATTTTATTTGCCGCTTGTGTGTATTGTTGATTGTTGCTTGTATGTCCACTCTACTTACTGAGTTTTATACTCACCTCCACCCCCCTCCCAACACCCCCCCCCCCTCCCCCCACCCCTTCCCTCATTCCCCCTATTTCCTCCACTTGTCTTACAGGTGCGAGATTGAGAGTGTAGGTTGTAGGTCGATGGGTATCGTTAAGTCGGTGTCGTCTAATCATTTTATTGTATTATTTTGTACAAGGAGATTGTGCGATTGTATGGTAAGAGTGGAGCCCCTTTGTAGTAACGGTTTTACAACATTAGTGGAGATGTCTTTATAAACGAGTCCTGACTCTTTTTAGTATATTTGTTGCCTTTGCATTTGTTGGCTTGCTTCCATTTACGCTGCGCATATAAGGTTAGTAACCCGCCAAGCAGAGGCAACGAGCTTCTGGTTGAGTTGGCGAAAGGCCTTTGGGTGCACATGGTACCTGGCCGGTTGCGCTTAGCGGGGGCGTGACAGTTATACCTTTGATAAAAATGTTAAGTTTTTATGCAGGAAGCGTGGAATGCGATATATGGTTATATATATATATATATATGTGTGTGTGTGTGTGTGTGTGGTTTTTGTTAAAACCATACTTAAATTTGAGATTGTTGCGCTACTTCGTTATATACTTGATTAATCTCTCATGCAGAAATTGAAAATCACAGGGAGAGTTTTAGGCTAAGTAAGCCAAATAAAATTCACAAGGAAAATTGTTTGGCCAAAATGAGCCAAGTGTGTTATAATATTTGAACTTAAATTATCCTTGCTGAATTATGAAATAACTTTGAATAAGGGGAGCAACAAAATAGGGGGAGCTTTTGAAACTGTTTGATAATGTGTTCTAACCCTCGTTTTGTACAAATCAACACTTGTTTGTCATCATCAAAAAGGGAAGATTGTTATCCTAAACTTGGTCCAATCACTTCTTAAACTTTTTTAGTGAATTAACCATGTTTAATCATGGTGTAAGATTGATTTTGATGATTAAAAAACCACTTGAAAGAATACTTTAAACTTGTCTTGTGTTGAGTAAGTTTAGATCAGGAAGTATGGTTTTAGAAAAACTGTGCGCTTATGGTTTTTGTGCAACCACAAAATGAGCTGTTACCATCAAACTTTTCTGTAACTTGTTGTGGTTCTCCCATGCATTTAAAATCCACCTCCAACGGCCAAGATTGATGAACAAGTAAGAAAAAATACTCCGGAAGAGTAAAGATAACTTTCTCTTCTCAACTACTTCACTTAATGAAGGTGGCCCAAGCTTTCTATTTTCGGCAATACTTTGCAACCAAGGAGTTGACATGTTGATGTGGTCTCAACTTGAAGTAATTGTGAACTCAAGTCAACTTGGAGATTCAAAGAGTCGTTGCAGCACTTTCTCCCAAACTCATTACTATAAAAGAGGGTCTAAAACACCTCTGAAGATTATCCTAGCTATTCCTGAAAATCTGAGTTCATTCTTTGTGCTTACACCCAGGGGCGGATCTAGGAAATTTAGGTAGGGAGGGCCCAATTTATACACTTATTGGGCTTTTTTTATTTTTGCTGGGCTAAAGCAAAAAATAATTACTCAATTGCGGAAGCAGGGATCGAACCTTGACCATGGTGTGTGAACTAGGGGGTGCCATACCATTGAGCTAGCGCCTGATTTGTGAAAATTTACCATAAGTTTACATAAGAATTTTAATCTAGGGCGGGCCTGGGCCCCTGCTTGCCCCCCCTATATCCGCCCCTGCTTACACCTGCGGTTTCAGTTCTGGTTTTTTGTGTGTATTTCAAAATCCACTTAAAGAGTAATTTGTAAGCAAGACTTGGTTTAGTTTTACTGGGTACTCAAGTCTAGGATTAGATTTGAAGGTAGGTTAGAGCTTAGCATGTGAAAAGCTTGTAAAGATTTAAGTTTAGCCTAGAAAAGCTTGTGATTTGTAAAGGTTAAGGTTGAACCAGCAAAAATCTAAGGATAATGAGTGTTTTAAATCCTAAAGGAGGGTCCTTTAGGTAGTAGAGGTACTTGGTGCGGGGAAACCACTCTAAAATCGCTTGTGTCTATTTCTCTTCCCTTCCTTACTTTTGTTCTTTGTTTGAATTTCGCTACAACAGTCCAGCGCGTAGTTTCAGTAGAAACCACATCCGAGCTTAAGTCGAATAAGTTTTAAAGTGGTTTCATCACACTCATGTTTTCATGCTTGTTATAGTTAAATACCTCACAGTAGAAAATAGCTAATCACAACCTTTAAAATAAAAGAGAATTTCAAAGGATCGGATAAAACATAAAATCCAACCCAAAATAATTAAAAATCAGTAAGAGTTGTTTGGATTGGAATCAACGTGAAAATCCATTCAAAAATAAATAAACTTTAATAAGGACAAAAATTGCTCTTAAATCATGCCCCGCTGCCACATGTTAGATAATTTAACGTGAACAATTATAATAATCAAGAATCAATAAATAATAAATTAATTCCCAATAGAATCAATAATATAGTATGTCCATAAGATTTTATAATTAATTATCTCTCACTAATAGTTTGAAGTTGAAGACATACTTGGTGATTCAATCATGTTGTCTTCTTAATTCTCTTAAACTCCTCTTTAATTTCGTGATCTCTTTGGAGGAATCGATTTTTCTCTCTTGCATGTATCTTTTCTTTCTAATATGCTTGTTAGCTGGTAATGAAACGTTAAGTGACTGGAGAGAGAGGACATATTCCATAATATTTACTTATTACTCCATCAAGTATTTATTAAAAAGTTATAATAGTTGACCAATACTATTTTGGCATCTTATTAAATGAAACCTATTATCATATATGCCACATAAAAAAAAATACAATAATATTAGAGTTACAAAGATTTTCTTACTAAGAGACTTTTACAAACATATGTGGCAAGTGTTCTTGGATGAATTTATTCATATTCCACATCATCTTTTCTTTTATTAATTATTTCTATAATTAGAGTTTTTATTATAAAAAAATTTTCTCACAAGATTTTGACAATTTCTTTCCTTTTCAAATTCCGTTTTTATTCTTTCATTTCTTCTATCTTTATTATCTCTTTCCCTTCCTGCGCCACCTTCCCTTCCAATCCATCTTTTTATCCTTTTTTTTTTAAACTATCCCTAGGTTAGGGTTCAATTTTTACTATCTCTCTTTTTTTAAAAAAAATTAAGTTTTGTTTATTTGTTCTCTTTATTAAATGTAGGGTTTTATTTTTTTTCATAATATATTGATGTGGAGTTTAACATGCAATCAAGATAAATTAATCTATTAACATAAAAAGTGGAAAATAGTGAGATAAATTTGAGAGAGGAAGGAGACATGAAAAAATAATAATTGAAACGATAATACTACAAATTTGAAAAAAGAAGGAAATAAAAAATGGGAGGGAAAGAGAAAGTAAAGATTCGTTGAACGCTTTTTCTCAAAAAACAAAAAAAAAATCTTGAACGCTAATACATACGAGAAAGGAAAATATTTGAGTAGGGGCATAGGTAAAAAAGAAATTTGAAAAGGAAAGAAATTGTCAAAATCTTGTGAAAAGATTTTTTTATAATAAAAATTTTAAAAATAGAAATAATTAATAAAAGAAGAGATGATGTGGAATATGACTAAATTCATCTAATGAACACTTGTCGCATATATTTATAAAAGTCTCTTAGTAAGAAAATTTTTGTAACTCTAGCATTATTGAAAAAAATATTCTTGCACAATCATAACAATATATATAATAGACTTGGACATAATGATCAAACTAAAAAACAAAAAAAATACTTTGCTCTTAAATATTTTTTTATCTATTTTCCTAATTTATATTCTTTTTTAGTAATAAAGTTTTTATTCATAATAATAGACTTTTCCATTGATTTTTATGGTTTTTATTTTAAAAATGACACATTTTATGTTTTTTATTTTCTGTTTATTATTAATTAATTCTTATAATTTTTTATTATGTGTTTAATATTTTTTGTTTTAGAGGTCAATTATGTAGGCCCAAGCATGGATCAATAAATGATGCAGGTATAAATTTACAAAATTTATTATTATTTGTATTACTATTCAGTATTTTATTTTATTTCTTTTCTAATTTTTTTCTATTTTCTATTTTAATTTTCTCTCTTCGTAATTATATTTTTTATTTTTTTCCTGATTTTTATTTTATTAAATTAAACTCTTGTTTTTTACTCTTTTTATTATTAATTAATTATTTTAATTTTTTTATCATTTAATATATTTTTTTTTGTTTTGGGACTCACTGATATATGTTTAAATATAAAAAATTAAGTATTACTTATATGATTATTAAACAGTTTATTTTATTTATTTTCCTTATTTATATTCTATTTTCTATTTATTTGTTTCTGCATAATAATATTTTTTTATTTATTTTCCTGATTTATATTTTTTAAAAATTAGTCTCTTAAGTTTTTTACACTTTTTGTTATCCTTCATTAATACTTTTTAAATTTTGCTTCTTTTGTTTAATATTTTTGTTGTTTTTTGGCTCAATGATCCATGTTTAACTTTGCAAAATTAATTATTTTTATATTATTATTTATTAGGTTAGAATTTATTTTTCTGATCTATATTATATTTTTCTGTTTTAATTTTTTATAATAATATTTTTTATTCATTTACTGATTTTATGTTTTAAAAATTACTCTCTTATATTTTTTATTTTTTAATTTTTTATTAGTTAATTTTTTTAACTTTTTCTTCGGCTGTTTAATATGTTTTTTGTTTTAGGGGCCAACAATGCATGTTTAAGTTTAAAAAATTAGTTATTATTTACATTATTATTAAAAAGTTTATTTTATTTATTTTTTTATTTGTATTCTAATTTATATTTTAATAATTTTTATTTGTTTTTCAAATCTATATGAAAAAATAGAAAAAATTGATAAAAATATATAATTTGGAAACAAATTATATACAAGTTTTTTTAATATTACATAATAAATGCCTAGAAATAGTAGTTAAAATATTAAATATTGTCAAAAAATTAAAGCAAGCCCGTGGAACCCACAGGCAGTGAGCTAGTTGTATTAACTTTAAAATGCCCGAACTTTTTATATTTTCGTTTCACAAAACAGTCGGGAAAATTTTCCAATTTGTTTTTCTTCTTTTTGGTTTATTAATTTGAAGCTAAATTATGTTTTGAACGAATTAAGGGTCCATAATTGTCAAGGATACCATGAATAAGGAGATACATATTACATGGTCAAATGCTGTATGAACGGTACCCAGAAAGCAAAAATGAAGTCCATGTCTATGGCTGCTACGCCGTTAATGTCAAATGTCAAACCTTTCCATCATTAATTCTTTTATCAACCAATTCGGTCTGCCATTCCATAATCAATTCAAAGCAAGAAATACCACACAAACAAAGAAAATTTTAAAGCAAGAAACCTTAACTTTTATCAACTTCAAGTTATATATATATCACTGAATCCTGGTTTCAAGAGTCGTTACTTTAAGATTTTTAATATAAATGTGGCCTTTGACATGTTGGTATTTTAGAGAAAATTTGTAGATATATATAATAATACAATTTTTTTAAAAAAATTTAACATTATTGTTTAATAGGGATAAAATTATCAATACTATCAAAAAAAAAATCCACGGCCCTGGATCTTAGAAATTCCAGAATAACCTAGAACGGATGGGTCCTTGACTTGGTTTACAATTATCATTTCAAACGGCATTTGATATCATTTCATACGGGATTTGATATTCTGTCGAATCCTCTTTTGACAATCTCGTAACCACAATGGGAACGTGATTCTTCGAGCTCTTCTTCCTTTGAGTCTAGTCTTTATACGCATAATATCATATCATATACTATAAGGATTGAATTAGCCCTGGAGTATAATCACGCTGGGTCTCCAACACCTGTGTATCTATTTTGCAAGTGACACATATGGACAATGCAGTTGTACCCATTGTTGTAAAACCCGGACCGGACCGGACCGGACGGTTGAACCGGGATAACCGTGACCCAGAGACAATTCCCGGTTTTTTGTCCCTCCGATTTGTTCTCTCAAAAAAACCGGCCATGTCATGACGGATTCTCCGGTTTTTCAGGGTTTATTGACCCGTTCCCTTTTTTTCGGGTTAAAAGTAAAAAAATTGAAAATTTTGTCATAGTCAGACCATAATCAGACCTTTAGTTGGACATTTAGCTAAAAAATTATATAATTTTACTATTAATATCAATACCGATCAGACCTGGTTGAACCATAATTAAACCTCTTAAACCACGACCCGGCCACTGAAACGGGTCAATGGTCGGGTTGGGTTTAATAACCTTGGTTGTGCCTGTCAACAAAATGAAGTGTTTCGATATCAAAAAACATTCCAAATCCCTTTTTAAATTCCTCTCAATTCTTCTCCGAATAATAAATCTCCAAAGAACATAAAAAAATATATATAAATTTAAAAACTAAATGGGTATTCCTTTTACATGAAATATAAATTTATTTTTTTGGTAAACAATATAAATATAATTACTGCCCGCATGACGCAAACTGGTTTCTATTAACCTTGGATTGTGATACTTCATACTTAATTTAGAGGAATCAGAGTCCTATTCCTCGCATCTTCATCAAATATAAAGGTAGTTGATCATATAGTGAGGAATGCTAGCAACACACCCTTTAACACACTCTTTTGAACACACTCATACATGTCCATCCACCAAGTACACACTTTCTAAGATTTTACCTTTTACTTGATACTTAAATAAATAATTGATAATATGTAAAACAATTTATAATTTTTAAATAAATAAATAAATAATTGATAATATGTAAAACAATTTATAATTTTTAAATAAATAAATAAATATTTTTTTTGACAGATAAATGAATTAAAATATGGAATACTAGATATGGTGATATAATATCCCTTAGTTATTTTTGTTTTAATTTTTTTTATTCTTTCATAAATAATGTCATTATTTTGTTTCTCCCACAAAGTAATGAATCAATCCTTTTACACCAAAAACAAAAAGTATAACGCATAGATGATTTACTTTTCTTTTTTTTCTTCTGGAGGAGATGTTTTTGGGATTTTCAAAATTTTAAAAACTTGTTAAAAAATCTAAAAGAGTCTTTTGTATTCCCAAAATAAAATTAAAAAGAATTAAAAATATTTTATGCTAACTTAAATAACAGGTCAACAGGTAAAATGTTAAAAATGTTGGCCCAAAATGGCTAAGGGGGGNAATGAACAAACGAATTAACACACAAGGAGGAAAGGTTAGAGATAATTGGACAGACGATTTATAGTGGTTCGCCACGTAGGACTACCTTCACTATTCAAGGATCCCCCATTGAGATTTCTAAATCTTCACTAACCTTGGTTTTTCACGGGTTCAACCAAAAACCCCTTAATACAAGTTTTTCCCTTAGGCTCAACTCAAACCTAAACATTAACCACAAAACTCAGCCAAGCTTTGCTTTTACACAATCACTCAGAATAAAGCACAGAAGTTATTACTAAGTACAAGTACTTCGCTTTTCCCAAAAGGTAGCTTAACTAGTATATGAACATGGGGAAAAGGCTTCTCTCTCTCTTTTTGCTTCACTTGAGAACTGCAGGTTTTTGCTCTAACTCAGAATCTTAGTATGGCAGTTCTAAAGTTCTTCTTGAGTCAGCATCTCATTATATAGAGGCAAGAGGGATAATTTCAATTCAAATTGATCAGTTAGTTGTCCCTTTCATTCCAGCCTGTTTTATTGTCAGAGGTGCCAGAGTGTCAACGTTCTTCTTTCCTGTTGTCCCTTTCACGCTTTGGAACGAGACCCATCAGACTGCAGCTTTTTGACCATTGATGACATTGTTTAGCATAGTCCTAGATTGGTCCTAGGAAGTTTGAATTCAGCTGCCTTTTGATTTGTTTAAGTTTGCTTTTATCACAGAATCAATCCCCAAAAATGGTAGGTACTAGGTTTGTTGACCAATGCCATTAGGGATTAAGCAAACATGAGTGGCATGGGAGTTTGCACTTTGAAAGCGACATCTCATGCTCCAAAACCAATCCCACTCACTCATCTTCCAAGGCTTGATTGTGCTGTTTGATCACGGATTGGATGCTCCTCATGTGAGCTGTAATGCGGTTAGGCACAACACATGTTACACATAGGTTTGTCATAATCAAAACCTAGTTAGCATATAATATAATGGGACAATTATTATAATGGTTAATTGTACTTAATGGCATATTATAATAGTATGATCAATGTGGCCCATTAGTGCATGCATTATGATAATAAACTCAATTAATTAGCTTTAAGTTATTTCCTAATCATCATCCGATTTACATTCTCCCCCTTTTTATGATGACAAACCTTAAGCAAATGTGGAGATGTGAATTTTATGTAATATACACTCCCCCTCAACATATGCTCCCCCTAGATAAAATATTTTTCCAATTTGTCCATCCTTCAAGCAGTTAGAGCATAAGGAGCAGAAAAATAAATATAAGACATAAAATTTAGAAGCCACATTATAAAAAAAATGAACATGTCGAAAACACACATGTTTCCGCAACCTAAATCTCTCCCCCAACCCTAGTAATCTCTCCCCCTTTTGGCATCACAAAAAGCACAACAAGGGCGGACAAATTGGCACAGAAGAAGCCATAACAGAAACAACAGCAACAGATGGTAAAGACAAGAACCAAATGAACAGCATCAGATAGACATATTGACACCGAAGATCTCAAAACTAAAAGCAACGTTCGAGAACTAGATAAACAAGCAAAAGTAAAAGCATACATGATCCTAGATGAGCATCAGATTTGGATGGCCATGTGGAAGTCAAAAGAAGTTCACCAAATAACCAGACAATTTGGCATTAACAATGCCAAAGCAAAACAAAACTGACATATTCAGAATAAAGACGATTGAAGACCGGGCACTTAATGTCACCAGTCATGGGCTGAATGAAGCTAAGCTTGCTTTAGGGAGTTTGGAATAAGAAGATTTGCAGTTTTCCAGCATAAGCTGAAATTAAAGATGATGCAATATGAGTTCAGAGATGCAAATGCATGATCCTAACTAGGCATGGGATCTAAGGAAAATTACTCGGTGGATTCATCATCATCAGCATCTTTATCAGAGGAGGAATCCGAGGCAGAGAACACACTAGCATTCGGACGAAAGTGGTTCACAAGCATGACCAATTGTGCCTTCTACACATCCATTAGCTTGGTAACCATCCCCCTTGATTTTCGGAATCTCTTCTTTTACATCTTTCACCACTTCAGTTGATGCCTCAACTCTTGCATTCATGGATGAACATGGTTGTGTGATATAGAACACACCTTGCTTAATCTTCTGTATACGCATGTGGGAAAGAGTTAAGGTGCTCATGACATCTTTGTATTACAGCATGTGCTGGAGAGTGATGTATGCATAATCAGCCCAATCATTGGCAAGCAAATATCCTAGTAGCCATATATATCATAAGTCCTCAAAGTGATTTTGATGGCCATGTCAAGGAGTGAGTACTCGAGTGATGATGTACAATAGGAATCTGTGATCAGCTAACGTATCCTCACACCTACCAGCCTTTCTAGCTTTACCAACCAACAGTCTTCTTTGCTCAGAAACACTAGGAGTATGTGGAATCGTGCTGCCCGATCTAGTGTTTTAGTACTTCACCTTTGTAGCTTTCAGTTTGAGCAGGTTCCTGAGCAATTTGACATCGATGAAGATAGATTGTTCACGAATCAGACTATGAACACTAATAGTATGACCATCATTATTAGCCTTTGGCATGATGTGAGGAAATCCTGAATCAATCTCTTATAGATAAGATTACTAATGGTTTCCAGACTCACCAATTGTGTGGAATTATTCTCATTCTCCTTCAATACTTATTTCAACAGAGATGTGTGAGCAAGAACTTCAACCATACTTCTTCTTTTACCAAAGAGACCAATAGAACCTTCAATGTTCTTTTGGGTTTGAAGTAGGAAGGCTTTTGTGCTTTGGGGCTCTAATGGTTGAGTTGATAGAGAGGATTTTGAAAAAGGATCAGTTGAGGGTTTTACTTGGGTTCGCACTCTCTTTCATCGTGGTGTTTTCGAATTATTACTCACTTTTCCCATATTAATGACTAATTGATGAGAATATGACAGTTACCTTGTATGAGTAGAATTGAGGTTGGTAACTGTAGGTTAGTGGGAATAACTAGGTCAAGTGGGTTAAGTGTTTTAGCTAAAGGATTAAATTATGGGAAAAGGAGAAAGAGAAATCCGGTGGGTAATACAGAGTTGCAATGCATGGGACTCTTTTTCTGACTAGCCGCCCTAGGTTCCACCTTTCTAGGATCCATGTCCTCCAGCTTTTCTCTTCATCTCACCATGCTTTCTTCAACCTTTATTTCTTCTCTCTTCGGCTCAGCTTTTTCACCAATTCCCACGAAATTATTTTGCAAGTTGTCTCCCTCTAACCGAATTCACACTCTCTCTTCAAATCAAATTTTTGCATTTTCCAAAAACCATAGCACTTGCTTATTTTCACCCAACGATTTCAATCATGCCAATGCACTCTCTTTTTCCTTCCTCTTTAGGAATACTCAATTGATGATCATGTGAGCCTTCTCTTTGACTTATTATCACAGCATATGCAATGCCTAGTGATGTGTGTGTAAGTGATGCTTTGGGTGACAAAAATAAAGGAAAAATATCACCTGCTGTATTAATA
Source organism: Turnera subulata (assembly GCA_028386065.3). Classification (NCBI taxonomy): domain Eukaryota; kingdom Viridiplantae; phylum Streptophyta; class Magnoliopsida; order Malpighiales; family Passifloraceae; genus Turnera; species Turnera subulata. The sequence continues at coordinate 72,588 of JAKUCV010004081.1, read as the reverse complement.
GATTTGAGGAGGATTGCACATGCCAAGCTCCAAACGATCTTGTTGAACTGGTCCTCCATCAAGGGATTTGTTCATATATCTTCCAATTGACTCTTGTTCTTGACCAAATCAAGCATTATATCTTTCTAAAGCATATGATTTCGAACAAAGTGATGCCTAATTTTAATGTGTTTAGTTCTTGAAAATTGAACTGGATTCTTAATGAGATTTGTGGCACTTGAACTAACACACATAATTAGCATATTATTATATGTAAGACCATAATCAACCAAAATTGGTTTCATACTAGCCTAGAAAACAAGTGATTTTCCTTAGAATTGGCAAGTACTACTGGTGCTTTTTCGATCAAGAATGTATGTAGTAAAGTCAGCATCAGAGTACCCAATTAATTCAAACATATCAGCTCTATGATACCAAAGTCCTAAATATGGAGTTCCTAAGTATTTAAAAATCCGTTTAATGGCACACAAATGAGACTCCTTAGGACATGCTTGGAATCTAGCACATAGACAAACACTGAACGTAATATCAGGTTTAGTAGCGGTGAGGTAAAGAAGGCTTCTAATCATACCTCTGTAGGTCTTTACATACACATCTTTACCTTGTTCATCTTTGTCTAGTTTAGTTGATGTGCTCATTGGAGTTGGACTCGGTTTGGCACCATCCATGCCAAATCGTTTGAGTAACTCCTTGGTGTACATGCTTGGCTTATGGATCTTTCATCACTTTGTTGCTTGACTTGGAATCCGAGAAAGAATGTTAATTCTCCCATCATGCTCATCTCGAATTCACTGTGCATCAGCTTTTCAGATTCTTTGCACAAAGAGTCATTAGTAGCACCAAATAGTATGTCATCTACATAGATTTAGACAATGATTAAGTCACATTTATAACACTTAACAAAAAGAGTAGATTCAACCTTTCCTCTAGTAAAGCATTGTGTGATTAAGAATGTACTTAACCTGTCATGCCAAGTCCTTGGTGCTTGCTTCAAGCCATATAGTGTCTTTTTCAACTTGAACACATGATCGAGGTGTTCAAAATCTTCAAATCCGGAAAGTTGCTCAAAATAGACTTCCTCCATGATGAATCCATTTAGGAAGGCACTCTTTACATCCATTTAATAGAGCTTGAATCCCTTGTGAGAAGCAAATGCTAAAAGCATTCGAATTGGCTAAGTCTTTCCACCAATTACCAAACATCACTTCTCTCAAATTGATTTAACTTATCTTTGCATAGCCATAATCATTTATTGGATCAGCAACATTCTTTGGCCCTATTTGTGAGAGAAACGCCTGATGTGAATTGATGTTGCGGATTGATGAGCGAGTTAATACTCCACTTGATGGTTCCCTATGATTGCATCTGTTAAAAAACCTTTTGGCACTTTCAACGCCGAAGTGTCATGAACAGCAGATGGTGCAGACTGTGAATAGGTTTCATTTAAATTGCAATAACAATTGACAATTCCTCTTCCTTTTCAATCTCGGCAGAATTTTTAGGATTATCAACAATGGTTTCTCCTGGATGTTGATTCTGACTAAACACATTCTAAATATCAACAACATTGTTAGTTGACTCAAGTTCATCAAATACAACATGTATTGATTCCTCAACGATAAGAGTTCTTTTATTGTAGACCCTATATGCTTTACTTCTTGTTAAGTATCCAAGAAACACACCATCATCAGATTTAGCATCAAATTTTCCCAAAGAGTCCTTGGTATTTAGTATAAAGCACCTTGACCCAAAAACTTTGAAATAACTTATGTTTAGTTTTCAATCATGCCAAAGCTTATATGGTATTTTCTCAAGTTGTGATCTAATAATATCCCTATTCAGAATATAGCAAGCAGTGTTTAGGGTTCAGTCTAAAAATAAATTGGCAAACTTTGTTCATTTAGCATTGTTCTTGCCATCTCTTGCAAGGTTTGGTTTTTCCTCTCTACTACCCCCATTTTGTTGAGGAGTTCGAGGAGTCGAGAATGTATGTTCAGTTCCATGCTCTTCAAAAAAATGATTAAAGATAAGGTTATCAAATTCACCACCATGATCACTCCTAATCTTAGTTAATTTATAACCTTTTTCATTTTGGAACTTTCTTATCAAAGAGACAAGTTCATAAAGTGCATGGTCCTTTTGTGATAGAAAAATAACCCATGTAAAATGTAAGTAGTCAACAACAATAAAAAAAGTGTAGCACTTACCTCCAAGACTTACCACTTTAGTAGATCCAAAGAGGTCAAGATGTAGTAGCGCAAGGGGTTTATTAGCGGAGATACACTTTTTAGGTCATGAAGGAGCTATTGAATTGCTTTCCAATTTGGCATGCATGACATACCTTCTCTTTTCCAAACTTCAGCACAGGTAGCCCCCTCACAAGTTCCTTGAAGATTTATAATAAGCTCATGATGTGCATGCCCCAATCTTCTATGCCAAAGCTCAGGTGTTTCTGTTCTAATATTGAAACACTTGTTCACAGGGTTAGTAACATCACATACATTAAAAGAGTATAGATTCCTAGCCTCTCTTTTTTTTGAAGATGATGTTATTAACTCAAGGTTAGTCACTGAGCATCCATTTGCTTGAAAGGTAACTTTGTAGCCACAATCACAGAGTTGTCTTAAACTTAAGAGATTGAACTTCAGATTATCAATTAATAGCACATGTTCAATCATAACATTCTTACCAACATTACCTATACCCAGAATTTCGCCTTTCGATTTGGAACCTAAGACGCCAGATCGTCGGCCTATTGAGTGGAAGGATATGAACATATATGGGTCTCCGGTCATGTGTCTTGAGCATCCACCATCGAGTACCCATTGATCCCTCTTTTTCTGCAGAATAATCAGGTTTTTGGTACCCACAGAAGCTTGGGTCCTTGGAGGTTAGTTTTGGTAACCTTAGGTACCCACATGAACTTAATTGGACAATGTTTCTTCCTAAATATGCAATTCTTTATACCATGTCCAATCCTACTGCAAAAATGACAAGTAATATGATTCTGATGTTTTTCACTAGACTCAACAAACATATTTCTATGTGATTTATTTCTTCTAGAATGATGGTGAACATGGTTATGAGATTTCTTAAGCTCAAGCACATTGTGTATAGCACCAAGACCTATTTTTTGTAAAGTGTCTTTGCTGTCTAGGAATCATATCAAGCCCTTTGCTTCTATGTTCAAATTTTGTTAGCATATCATTCAGGTGTTATACAAGCTTTGTTAGTTTACTGTTTTCTTCTAGAGTCTTATCATGTAGCTCTTTGAAAGCAAGTATTTTCTTCTCTAGTTCACTATATGCGCTTGCCAGAGCTTCCTGACTCGTTTTGGCTTCAACGATGCCTAACTGTAGGCACTCAGTTCTTCTTCTAGTTTTTCACATTTAGCTTGTCGGTTTGACTTTTCTAACTCTAAATGAAATGCTCCGACCCGTATTTACCGTACACAGTAAACACGTGCCGGAACTGTAACAACCCAATCCAACAAAACCCAGCATACAGTGTATACAATAGATATCCGGGCTACACAGCCCAACATAAAAACAACAACAATAACTCAACCGGCCCAATGGCCCAATAATATCAAAATAATGCACAGCGGAAGACTTAACAACTCACAAAACACTGTATGCGACACTGATGCAAACTATGGATCCGAGCCCTATCCAAGGGATAACGCCGCAGCCTGTCTGGAATGCACCAATCCTGTACCACAAATAATCCATCCTACGGGATGAAAGCCCGCATGTGAGGGGTGAGTCCAAAGTGCTCACCGACGAAGGAAAGACAATCAATATGCAACTATAATTACTCAAGTCAAAAACAAACAAAATCCGCCAAAATAAAACAAATCAAAAGACTCAAATAAAATCCAATTTCCAATTTTATCTTTCCGGGCCCCGTCACGGATAAGCTAGCGGTCAGACCTGGTTATCAACACATTCCGGGTGCCAGACCAAATCCAGAGAACCCAGGGATCGACATCCCAAAAATACGAACCCAGGGATAGACATCCCAAAAATAATCACGGGATAGACATCCCAAGCATAGACATGCTTATCACAAGAATCCAGGTCAAGGCCACCACGAAACAGTCATAAACCATCAAGTCGTACCACTACTTACCACGTGACAATTATATTACCGTCATTAAAATCGAATCGTAGGGATCGACATCCCCAACCAAAATACCGGGATAGACATCCCATCAAGGATCGACATCCTTGTCACAATTTATTATTTAGTCCATTTTATTTAGTGCCAAAACGACTCAAAGATAAACATTCAAAAACCAATCACAATACTGGGATAAACATCCCAACAACAATCAGGACAATGGGATAAACATCCCGAACCAAACCACAGCAAATGCAACATGCAATAATCAACAAGCACAATAACCGAGTAATACAGGTACATATTGAAGGAAATCCATCCTCACCTTGGCTGATTACTCAACTCCGGAAACAATGACCGGTCCGATGCCGGCTCCTCGGGAAACTGCCCGATATCCAAACCTATACATCAAAACAATATATACACATAAATGCACATAATCGGTATGCTATGATGCCAATACTGCGAAATAATCCCATCCCGGTTCTTATCTTTTATTATCAACTTTTACCGAAAATATAATACCGTACGTATATCCGAATATAATTTCGGTACCGTACTTTAATTAAAATTCTTAAAAATATTTTCATAAATTAATTATACTTCCCAAAATATAATCACCATAATTTTTTCCGGAAAAATAATAACCTATTTATAATTTTCAGAAAATATTTATATAGTATTTATCCTTCCTAAATATACATAATAATATTTACCAACACAAATATAATTACCTTTAATCTTCAAAGTACATATATCCTCAACCATAATTTCACAGGAAAAATAATATATATAATATTTCCAGAAATTATTTCATGACATATATATATATTTTTCAAACAATATTAGTTTTTCTCCAAAACTTAACTTAATTATTTACCCATGTATATATATTTATATTTTCCTAAAAATACCAGAATTAAATTGGCAATAACTTTTTCAAAATAAATATACAATTTTTTTCCAAAATTAATTTCCAGAATATAAATAATATATATATATATATATATATATATATATATATATATATATATATATATTGTTTTTTTTTAATTAAATGGACTGGGCCATGAATAGTGCCGGCCCAGACCAAGGCAACAGCCCAGCACAGGCCTGCCAAGGCCCGGCCCAGCACAGCCCACAGCCCAACTCGAAAACCCAGCCCAGACTGAAAACCCAAGCTATGCGACCCGACCGGAAGAGCGGGTCGGACGCGGCCTCACCTCACGGATTGAGCAGCTGCGACGGCAACGGAGAGCGCGGGAAGGAAGGCGAGCAAAGCAGGGCGTGCGGCGGATGAAGGCGACTCCACAGGCGGCGGAAACTCGGCGCGGCGACGTCGGCGGGAGGCGGCAGGCACGAGGAAAGACAGATCCGCCGGGTTTCGCCGCGGGTCAACGGCGCTCGGCGGCGCGTCTCGCAGTGGGAGGCGACGGGGACGATGGCTTCGAGGTCGCCATGGCACGGCGAAGGCGCTGGCGGCGTCGGTGAGTCGAGATACAGCGCGGAGACGCTACGAGTGAATAGTAGCAGGGGGAGGCTTCCGGGGTGACGACACTGTTCCCGGGTTTTCTGTATTTTTTTTTCCATTATTTTTTCTATTTTCTCATTTCTTTCTTTTTCTCTCATTTCTTTTCTTTTTCCGAATTTCTTCTTCTTTTTTTTTCGATTTTCATTTCCTTTTTTTCTCCCTCTCTCTGTTTCTTTTTTTTTCTATTTTTCTGTTTTTTTCTTTTTTTCTTTTCTTTCCCTTTTCTTTCCCTTTTTCCTTTCTTTTTTTTTCTCTCTTGTTTTTTCTCTCTTTTTTCTTTTTCCTCTCTTTTTTTTTTTCCTTTCTCTTCTTTTCTCTCTTTTTTTCTTTTCCTTCTCCTCTTCCTCTCCTTCTCTTCTCCTACTTCCTTCTTTTTATAAACGGTGAATTACTGTGCATCATGTGACTCCTTAATAATGTAGCTTGTCTGCATTATTAAGCGAGTCCGATCCAGACCAGAAAATAACTGATACCCCCTTAGTTTTTTTCCGGTGTGATTTTTCGAGAAATTCCGAAACCCGAAAAATACCAACTTAGGTCCGAAAAATCCACGGAAAAATCACGAGCGCGGAAAAACTCTCGGTTTCGAAAAACAACGCCCGATTTACCTTGAATTAATTACCCATGATTAATTCAGCAGTAAATCACGGTAAAAAGACTTTTACAGTCCGGTAAAAATCCAAAATTTTTACCCGGGCTGTTACACTAAAGCTTCTATTTTCTTTTTAATCAGTATGTTTTCTTTGGCTATATTCTTAAAACTCCTAAATAACTCATCACAAGCATCATGTATATCATCAGAATCACATTCAGAGGAGTTTGAGTCGATTACCTCATTGTCATTTCTTGACATGAGATGTTCTAGTTGTTGCAGCTTCTTATCCTACAACCTTTATTTGGATATTCTTCTAGAAAAATCAGATAGAACTAATTCTTTGATTCAAAAAAAACATTCTCAATTACGACCTTCGGACTGTTGGAAGGGGCATCGTCATTGTCGGTTCCATGTTTTGGCAGCTTCTTCTTGTTCTGAATCACTCTTAGAATCTAGATCATCCCATGCTGCCATTGCCTTCTTTCTTTTGCCGTTAGAATCATCAAACTTGGGTTTTCTTTGCAAGGGACAATCCTCTCTAATATGTCTAGGGCGATAACAAAGATGTTGATTCTTCTTTGGCTCTTCAAGTTTGACTCCTCTAGAGCTTCTTCCGCTTTTATTTCTTTTCTTGAGGAGCTTGAAAATTTTGCGAGTGACAAGAGTCGTGTCTGAATCACTCTTAGAATCATCCTCTTGTGCATTGAAAGCTAACTCTTTCTTCTTTTTAGATCTTTCTTCAAATTTTGAGGCATACACAATGAGGTTTCCTATGAGCTCATTGTAAGTAAGCATATTTATTTCTTTGGCTTCCTCAATGGCTGTGACTTTGGGTTCCCATTGAGTCGGAAGGGATCTAAGGATTTTGGTTACCTTCTCCTTTGTTGTGATCACTTTCCCTAGACATGCAAGGTTGTTGCATAAAATTATGAACCTTGTGTCTAGGTCTTGAATGGACTCATCACTTCTCATTTGGAATAGCTCGAAGTCTCTCATGAGTCTGTTCATCTTGGATTCTTTAACTTGATTGGTACCCTCAAGAGCTACACAAAGAAGACTCCAAATTTCATGTACGGTGTTACATGACCGAACTCTTTCAAATTCGGCATGGCTGATGCCACAAAGGAGTACATTCTTGGCTTGGGCATCTAGTCTTGCTTTCTTCATTTCACCTTCACTCTAGAATTGCATGCCTTTAGCTGGACGTGAATATGGTGAGTCCACAACTTGCCACTTCTCTAAATCCTTTCCTTCTATAAAGGTCTTCATGCGAAACTTCCAATGATCAAAGTTAAGACCATTGAAGAAAGGTGCATTGTTGATGTTGTTCTCCTCAAATGCCATGATCTTCTCTCCTGGAGGTTAATCCACAGATGGAGATACCTTGCTACGCTACCAATTGTTGGCCCAAAATGGCTAAGAAGGGGGGTGAATTAGCCTTTTCTGATTAAAACTCGATTTGGTGTCTCTAATGCCAAAGTGTTTATGTGTTTGAGATTTGTGTTTAAGAATCCTAATGAACAATCTAATTAACACACAAGGAGGAAGGGTTAGAGATAATTGGACACACAATTTATAGTGGTTTGCCATGCAGGACTACCTCCACTACTCAAGGATCCCCCCTTGAGATTTCTAAACCTTCACTAACCTTGGTTTTTCACGGGTTCAAACAAAAACCCCCTAATACAAGTTTTTCCCTTAGGCTCAACTCAAACCTAAACACTCACCACAATGCTCACCCAAGCTTTGCTTTTACACAATCACTCATAATAAAATACAGAAGCTATCACTAAGTACAAGTACTTTGCTTTTCCCAAAAGGTAGTTTAACTAAGTACGTGAACAAGGGAAAAAAGCTTCTCTCTCTCTTTTTGCTTCACTTGAGAACTGCAGGTTTTTGCTCTAACTCAGAATCTTAGTATGGCAGTTCTGAAGATCTCCTTGAGTCAGCTTCTCATTATATAGAGGCAGGAGGGATAATTTCAATTCAAATTGATCCATTAGCTGTCCCTTTCATTCCAGCCCGTTTTGTTGTCAGAGTTGCCAGAGTGTCAACGTTCTTCTTCCCTGTTGTCTCTATCACGCTTTGGCAGGAGACCCATCAGACTGTAGCTTTTTGACAATTGATGACATTGTTTAGCATAGTCCTAGGTTGGTCCTATGAAGTTTGGATTCAGCTGCCTTTTGATTTGTTTAAGGTTGCTTTTATCACAGAATCAATCCCCAAAAATGGTAGGTACTTGTGAATACCCGACCCAAAATCACTTGGGCCTATTCACCTTTCCTTCACACCTTCTTCATAACCATCATCCAACATCTTTGGAGTCGCCACCCAAATTTTATTAAGGGATAAAAACTTGGGAAAAACCCTTCATGTGACTCCATTTAGGCAACTGGATAACGAACCAAAGATGCTGGACCCGGGGATTCGTCATGGATGGGAAGGTGTTAGGCACCCATCAATGTTGGGGTGAAACTTTGTGCAATTAGAGGATTTTGTATGCCTTGTGCAAGTGTGCAAGCGTGAACACCAAAACACATAATAACTGAATATTAAAAAGAAAGGGGAGAAGAAGAAGATTGGGCTTGAGTTTCCACCACTAGAAACCACCTATGTACCCCGGCATCACAACAATCACATCATCATCAACATCAACTTCTCAACAATAATTGGTTCAAAGCCCACGTAGTTCTTGACATGGCATCACAACAATCACATCATCATCAACATCAACATCTCAACAATAATTGGTCAGACAAAAAGGGATTAGGATTACCTCTTGTAGCCCTCCTCTAGCTCCTTGGTTTGTGTCATGCCTCCCACACAATTTCCTCCCACTCCTCAACTCAATCGTGGAGTTCTTCTTGATTTTCCCCTTTTTCTGCCTTCAATGGATGATGCTACCCACGAAATTCTCCTAGAGTTTTGCCTATGGAACTATTTCCTAAGCTTGGAGAGAAAGAGTGTCTCCAAGCTTCAAAGCTTTATGAAGAGTGTTTGTGTAATAGAATGTGTGTCCCGTGAAATGTGAGAGGAGGGTCCTATTTATAGTATTATTGGTAGCCTAGGGTCATGGACCAACTTAATGATCAAGCTAATGGCCAAAAATTTGGGCCAAAACAGAGTAGAATCAGAATACGGGCGAAAATCGGGGAGAAAACGCGTTTCTGGGGGTGCATGACCGCCATGGCCGGCAGTCATCCTATGGATGACAGCCAGGCCGGGCGGTCATGGGTGGAAGACCGCCCAGGCCCAGCGGTCATCTCGAGATGACCGCCTGCGCCTACGCATCTCACCCTTTCTTTCCATTTTCGGTCCCGATTCTCCCCTAATTCCTCCCTGATTGATCCTACCGCGTAATTAACCCCTAGACTACCCAGAATCCTTTGCTTTCTTGATTACTACTCCCCTCAATCATCTCCTAATTGACTAATTATACATTGATTCCTCATTTTAAGCCAAAATCATACCAAAAACATTCTAGCTATTAAGGAATGATTTAACTCTGATTTTTCACAAAAATCAGAGCTAAATTTGTCTGCAAGCAAGGTGTTAATGAGCTGTGCAACTCTGAAAAAAAGTCCATACCTTATTAAATTGGACCCTTACATTTATCTTCAACCTAAGAATAAATATAATTGGGTTTAATAAATAAACAAGCCCAAATTTAATGAGATAAAATACCTTTTTAGCAATTTAGTCCTTAACGTATCCCATGATTAAATCGTCTCATTAATCCTAGGTATATAAAAGTCTTAATTACTATAACGTATAAATTCTACTAAAATTAAACCCCATCCATGCTTCAACCCAAGACTAACTCATCAATCTTATGATTCAAACGTGTCTGGAGTCTAATCTCAATATAATTTTCATGGGTTAAATTTGGGTGTTCACAGATGCCCCTCGTTGGTGAGTCTTTAAAACTTAAAGACGAAGCAACGCAAGGAAGGAACAACCAAATTTGGATAACGAATGTGAGTGTTGTGGACCAATGGTTGGAGCATCACATGCTCCACCTCAAGAATCATCTCATCCCGAGGTTTTTGATTGACTCATCTCATCTCTTGGCTTTTTCTTGTCCCAAGAGCTACCAGGAATCATCTCATCCCGGAGTTTCTTTTGGGATTTTCCTGGTCCCAAAAGTCATTAACAAAAGATCATCTCACCTATGTTAACTAGGGATATTGTTGCCCTCCCGTGAGGGTTTTGCCAACTAAGGATATTATCACCCTCCGGTGGGGATTTTGCCAACTAAGGATATTGTCACCCTCCCGCGGGGGTTTTGCTAGCTAGGATCATCTCACCTATGTTAACTAGAGATATTGTCGCCCTCCCATGAGCATTTTGCCAACTAAGGAAATTATCACCCTCCCGTGGGGATTTTGCCAACTAAGGATATTATCACCCTCCCGCGGGGGTTTTGCTAACTAGGATCATCTCACCTATGTTAACTGGGGATATTGTCGTCCTCCTGTGAGGATCTCATCTAATCTCAGGGGTCTTGGGATTTTCCTGGTCCTAAGAGCCAACGGGAATCATCTCGTGGTTCATCTACATCGTCTCAGGTGCTCCTCTATGTCGGGACAACGTCCCTGGGATACCTATCCCGCAACATCTTCATCCACTCTACTTTTAGGGGTATCTTCCCCTAATGACTCTCATCAATTCTACTTCTATCTTAGGGGCATCTGCCCCTGGTGACTCTCATCGGTTCTACTTTCATCTTAGGGGTATCTGCCCCCAACGACTCTCATCTACCCTACTTCTATCTTAGGGGTACCTGCCCCTGGTCTCGGCTGGTCTAGATCGAGCATGTTCGCGGATCCCTCGGATCCTCCCTCATTCGAGGCAATCGTACAAAGAATAGGCTCATCACATCTTTAAAAGACTCATCATTCTAAAGCAAAATACACGTCTAACTCATCATAACACATATCATTGTAAATTCAAGTAAAAGATCATAAAATGTCCCTTGAGTGATAGATACACATGTAATCCTCGCCTCTCTTTCATATTCTCTCTTTCCCTTTTTTTTCTTCCTCTCTCAATTTTCTGAAATTTTTTTCAAATTTTTTACGGGTGAATAGTGCCGGCCGGGCGGTCGTGAGGAGGGATGACCGCCACTTCCCGGCGGTCTTGTATGGAAGACCGCCAGACGTGGCGGTCTTCTCGTCATAACCGCCTGCAGTGGCGGTCATAGCTCCCGGGTCTTCATCTTTTTTTTCCTTTTTTGGCTTTTGGGTTTGGGCTTTAGGGTTTTGTGCGATTCCACTCATCTCAAAACACTATAAATACAGCTCTGGGGACGTCTAAAGACCCTCATAAACCTCGGAATCCCTTCAACACACGTCCAAAACAAACATGAGTGAGAATTTTCATGCCAAGGTGCTTCAATGGATGGCGAGCGTGCCTCGCATATGCCGTCTGAGTTTTGCAGTGCTGGGACTCTCCACATTGTTCCAACTTCGTGGCGTGGCGGTGGAGGAGAACTTGATTCGTGCTGCTGCAAAATTCTGGGACAAGAGTCGTCGCGTTTTTCGCTTCTATCAAGACATGATGGAGCTTTGTCCTTCTATTGATGAATTCAACACGTTCATGGGTGCAAAATTCATAAGCGAACTTGCCATGGTTTCTCTTGCAAAACCCGTTCTAAAAGAGGTTAGTAAATTTTTTTTCTTGGCGGATGGGCAGCTTAGTTTTCTTCTGGATCAGCACAACTGTCTTGACTTATCAAAAATCGTTGACCAATATTTCCTTGGTGGTTCAGAACATCATCCGGGGGAGTGTGATGCCGAATGGAGAGAAAAATGAAACCATGCTCTCACCTTTGTGATGACACATGAATTTCTCTTAGTAGGCTCCCATGGTGTTTGTCCTCTCTGAATCGGTGCTTTGGTGGCTGAACTTTTTAACAAAAAAAGCCTTACTCAAATGATTTTAGGCGAAACCCTCCATTGCCTAGACAAAATGGTGGACGATCCCTCAGCTCTTTTGTCCGGCTCTCCCCTCTTGCTTCAGGTATAAATTCTCCCACTCTGATTCTCGAAGTATCATCGTCATCATGCTGATTCTTCAAACTTTTTCAGATGTGGTTGTGTGAACATCTCACATTGATTGAACGGCCTCAAACTAATCCTCCGAATTACATTCATCGTGGTTATTCCGTCTTCTTCCACACCATTCGGGATCTTCATGAGGGATCTCACAGGCGCACAAATAACGTGGTATTGCAGGTGGTTGGGGATGCAAGAGGTAGTCATTCGTACTTTATGCAAGGATTGGGTCCCACTCCCGGGTCTAGAGAGATCCACATACTATCGTCCGAACAGGATCCTGAGGCAATTCGGCATAAATCAAGTAGTTCCATCAACTATCCCAACTCCTACCACAGGACCCATGGAGGCAGCTGCTCTAAAAGTCATCAAAGGAGTTTGGGTTCTGGCCTTGAGACAAGGTATTGGTGGTCATTTCAAGACACATCCCTCATTGGCATATTCGGAGTGGCTGAAAGAGGATGTGGTTGATACTGAGAGGTCCTTGCGTCTGATGAGAGAAGCATTCTTAGAAGAACTGGTGCCCCCAGGCTTTGGACTGCCCAATCGTCTAGTCGAAGAGAAGAATGGCGGGGACGGCGCTCCAAGTCGAAAAAGGCACAAGAAGGATTAAGTCTCATTCCAACAACTATCTCTTTACACTTACGATGCATGCGAATAAATGAGTGAACAAAATCCCTTTATCTTTTGTCATTCTTTGGATTATCAATAATAATAATGGAACCGAACCCTTGTTGGGCTTCCTACGTACTCATGACCTTTTTTTTTTTTTAGGCTCACGAGATCAGGCTCACGTAGTTCTCTTCTTTGGTCTGTTGTTTTGTCTCTTCGGATAAGAATTTTTTTCTTGCCTGAATGGCTTGATCAGAGACCTCTATTTGACTGGGGCTTTGATCAAGATTATTATTGTTATCATTAATGTTCCATCTTTAGATTAACGTCCAGGTATTTTGGGGAGTTTGTCCAACACACCATATTCACATGAACCATATATGTAAAAAGACATCATTGAAATAACAGAAAGAGTGCCCCTTTTATTGAAACGAAACACAACATAAACTTGCCCTTTGGCTTATTAAACTCTCAACTAAGCACTCTACAAAAGTCAACACACAAATCCTCAAGCGATCCTACCTTCCCCAAAGAGATGCCTACAACCAAAGTCCTCGTCTTCGTCTATCCTCCACTTTTCTTCTTCTTCCTCCTCCCTTATTTCTTCGGGATAACAGTCAAAGAATAGCTCAAATCCCGATTTTTTGGTCTTCGTGATGCTACACATCCATGGTTCAGAGAAGCCGCAAAAGTTAAAGTCCTCTTCTTCTTTCACAAAATATACATTCAGTATTTTGAAGTATGGAGTCATGGGAAAACCCCATTCCCGGCTGTTCCTGCGGGCTGCTGCCTTGGCTTGGTTCTTCACCTTTTGCTCTTCCAGCTCCGCCGGAGTTGGAACAAATCCCAAACCAAAAGGAGGCATAGCACTCGAAATTTTAGGGACCTCTAACACTCCTTGCTGCCTTCTTCCTAACCCCATAATCAGAAAATATTTCATCTTTCCCATAATGCTCATAACCAACGAATTGCCAAACGGGTCATAATAATGGGGTCTCATAATGGGCTTATCTATCATTATGGTACTGATAGATTCGAAAACAAAACTGGATAAAGATACCTCTTCTTCTTCTTCGATCCCACATATCGGTTTGATATTCTTTTCAGCCATTTCTCCTTTAACGGTGACTATTCCCCCTTTGTAAGGGAATCGCAACATTTGATGTAAGGTGGAGGCTATAGCTCGGGCTTGGTGCAACCATGGTCTTCCAAGGAGCAAATTGAAACTCGATGCAATATCGAGCACTTAGAACTCTACCAAAAAAGGGGCGGGCCCGATGGTGACTTCCAGCTTTATCATGCCCAATACTTCTCTTCTGGCATTGTCATATGCCCTGACCATAGTTCGGGAGGGTAAGAAATCCGCAACTCCAAATCCTAAGGAACTCGCGGTTCTTAATAGACAGACATTCAGGGCGGATCCATTATCTATTAATACCAAGGGTATCTCATTTTCCTTGGCCTGAACGGTTATGTATAGGGCATCAATATGGGCTTCCCTACCCGAGCGGAGGTCTTTGTCTGAGAAGGATATCTGATTGTCAACTTCTACTGAAGCTATCATGTTGGCCAATGCATCTGGTGCGGTATTAATGGGGACATGAGCCTTGCTTAAGGTTTGGAGTACCTTTTCTCGATGTGGGCGAGATGACATTAGTAAACCCCAGATAGAGATATTGGCCTGAGTCTTCTTCAATTGTTTTATCAACATGTATTCTTCAGGATCCGTCATTTCTTCCGGTTCATCTAGGCGAAGGGGAGCCATTTTCGCCACTCTTCCTGATCTAGTGATGACATCAACTTCTTCATCAGAGTCTTCATACCAACTCATATCGAGCACACAGTATGGCAGCTCAGGCTCGAAATCGACCTCCATCATATCGACCTCTCCGAGTAAAGGCAAGGGATTTGACTTGGTATTCGGTCTTTTGGGCAGAATTATTTCATTCCTTTCTATTAAATCCTGGATCTCATGCCGAAGTCGGGCGCAGTTGTCTGTAGCATGCCCAGCCACCTGATGGAATCCGCAGAATTTATTAGGGTCCCCTCCATAGGGAAGACCAGATTTTGGTCCAAGGACTACAGTAAATTCTTTTCCACACACTTTTGCAACATCTTTCCTAAAGACATAGGGAGGGGAGTAAACTCCTTCTATTCGACTCAACCTGTAGTGGGGTCTGAACAGCGACATGATTCACTTCGGCATGCTTTTTTCCTGGGGGCGCATTGAAACTCCTTCTGGAGGTGTCCGTAGGCATCCTGATCTTTCCCAAGCTAATAACGTCTTCTAGTTGTATTCCTGCCCCAATGAGTGCTTTAAAATTGGCATAATAATTGCCAACCATGCGATCGTAGTAAATCGGCTATAGGTTCTTGATCACCATCTGCCCTTGTTCTTCTTCTGTGGGTCTGTCAACCATCAAAGATGCTTTATTACGCCATCTCGAGAAGTAAGCGGGAAACGTCTCGTGAACTTCCTGCTTGGTTGTTTCGAGATCCCTTTTGGTCACATCCACCTCAGTGTTATAGTTATACTGCTTCAGGAATTCTTCACAGAGGTCCTCCCATTTGCTTATCTTTCTCTCATCCAAGGTCATGAACCACCTCAAAGCTCCTCCAAATAAAGTTCTTTGGAATAATTGGGTCATTAATTCAGGCCCAATCCCCATAGGTTGCAGCATCCTCATATAGATCTTCAGGTGAGTTGTGGGACATCCTGTTCCATTGAACTTCTTGATATCCGGCATCTTAAATTTTTCAGGCAAACGGGCCTCGGGGAACAAAGACAGGCGATCTAAATTCCAATCGTCCTCTTTCTTCTTCATGGTTTTCAAGAGGTCCTCTAGTCTTCTAAGTCTCTCCCCATCTCCCTTAGATTCTTGCGCCACCGAATCACTATCCTGAACTATCACCACAATATACTCGCCATCCGGTTTTGAATTTTGTCCCCCATTACTCCCAGGGGACACCATCTTTTCTTTTTTCAGGGCTTGGAGTACTTCCATGATATTCGGATCCTTGAGTAAGTTCAAAATTTCCTCAGGCACTTTGGCACCATTTTCCTTGTCCTGATATTTAAAGGACCGGTGTCAGGGTCTTCGACTCCCTAGGGACTATCTCACACATGTTTTTCTGGATTTATATATGGAGAAATGAACGAGGGGGCACCCCATGTATTTCTACTTGAACTCACAACAACAAGCACTCAAATGCACGCAACACCTACTGATTCATCATGCATGGGATGCTCAGGGTATGTGGCTGGTTGGGGGCTAAAAGACTGCCGCTAAGGAATAGTTTGGCCTACTCACATGTGATAAAAGATATCGCGTGAGGTCCAAGGCCCATTAATCCCTATCATTGCATGAGCAGCGAGAAACCGGTTCACACAAGCCACTATCGCTTAAAGAAAGCATTGTAGCGGACTTGGATCCCCTGGCCCTCTTACGGTAAGGGCTTCACAACATTTATCATGAATGCAGGGCACTTATGATGACACATAAAAAGGCATACAAAATTCAATAATTGCACAAGGTTTCTTGAATCCTCAAAATCCCTAGTGGAGTCGCCAGCTGTGAACACCCGACCCAAAATCACTTGGGCCTATTCACCTTTCCTTCACACCTTCATCATAGCCATCATCCAACATCTTTGGAGTCGTCACCCAAATTTTATTAAGGGACAAAAACTTGGGAAAAACCCTTCATGTGACTCCATTTAGGCAACTAGATAACGAACCAAAGATGACTCGGGGATTCGTCATGGATGGGAAGGTGTTAAGCACCCATCCATGTTGGGGCAAAACTTTGTGCAATTAGAGGATTATGTATGCCTTGTGCAAGTGTGCAAGTGTGAACACCAAAACACATAATAACTGAATATTAAAAAGAAAGGGGAGGAGAAGAAGATTGGGCTTGAGTTTCCACCACTAGAAACCACCTACGTACCCCAGCGATCGGGTTCAAAGCCCACATAGTTCTTGACATGGCATCACAAAAATCACATCATCATAAACATCAACATCTCAACAATAATTGGTCAGACAAAAAGGGATTATGATTACCTCTTGTAGCCCTCCTCTAGCTCCTTGGTTTGGGTCGTGCCTCCCACACAATTTCCTCCCACTCCTCAACTCAATCTTGGAGTTCTTCTTGATTTTCCCCTTTTGTTGCCTTCAATGGATGATGCTACCCACGAAATTCTCCCAGAGTTTTGCCTATGGAACTATTTCCTAAGCTTGGAGAGATAGAGTTTCTCCAAGCTTCAAAGCTTTATGAAGAGTGTTTGTGTAATAGAATCTGTGTCCCTTGAAATGTGAGATGAGGGTCCTATTTATAGTGTTCTGGGAAGCCTAGGGGCGTGGACCAACTTAATGATCAAGGTAATGGCCAAAAATCTAGGCCAAAACCGAGTAGAATCAGATTACGGGCGAAAATCGGGGAGAAAACGTGTATCTGGGGTGCATGACCGCCATGGCCGGCGATCATCCTATGAATGACAGCCAGTGTAATAACCTGTATAACATGTCCAAAATGTTTACTTGATGAGGGACGGGTGTAGGTTTCGGTAGGCAACCCTTTGGCACTAATTGGCTCGGATGGATTAATTAGTGTGCGATTAGCCTTAATCACAGATTAGGGTGTGCTAAGTATGCGCTAAGCAGGGGGCAAGTTGGCATGGTCTTGTTGGTAGAAAGAAAGCTTGAGGTGGAGAGTTGCTTGACTGGTGGCAGAAGGGGAGCAAGAGGTGGAGAGCTGCTTTGGCTTGGTGGCAGAAGGAGGGCAAGAGGCAGCAAGTGGCTGCTGAGTCACCTGCTTGCCTTAGCCTTATCAGCCCCAAACAAGCACCTCACTCCTCTTTAGTGCCAAAATCGTGAGAGAAACTGAGGAGAGAAGGACTCAGCCATTCTCAAGGTTTTCTCAAGACTTTTGCATACAAAGGAAGTGGTAAGTGAGCTGGGTTGGAAATCTGGTTTGTTTGGGTGCCAAATGGTTAGCTAGGTGTGCTGTAGGCTTGGACAGTGCACCAACTCGGTTTTGTGGGAAGTCTAAAGTTGGGATTCTATGAGTTTAGATTGTGTGAAGGTTGCTGGTTGTGTGGGGGTGTTAGCTGAATGAATTGGTGCGCAATTGGCTTGTGGGAGGCCAATTGGTGCACCAATCGCACAGTAGGCACCCGTAGGTGACCTAGTGGCCCGGATGGTGCACCCTTGGTCCCCTGGCTGGCCTACTGGCGAGCCAAAGGGTACACTGAGGGACTAAGCACTAATATGTGAATGTTTCTTAATTGATGCTTTGTTGCCCAAGTGCTGTTATACTTGATGCTAATGTGATTTTATGTGTGGGCAGGAGCTAAAGCTCAAGGTGCATCAAAGGAGGGTGAAGGACCTAGTGAGGTCTAATTTTGTGTAAGTTTGGTTGCATACTTGTGTGATGGCTGTGATGCTTATTGGCTTGGTGGATGATCCAATTTCCTGTTGAGATGGCACCTATGGTGCAATTGAGATGTTGATAATGCCTTGGCTTGAGATGAGTCCGATATTCGGGCTATGCATTCCATGCATTCCATTTGCATCATGACATTACATGAGATGGTATGAGATGTTGAGATGTTGGACCTAGCAGTGCTCCTAGGCTGCTTGGTCGATTGAGATGATGGTGGTGTTGTGCTTGGCGCCGTGTGTGGTTGTGGTAGCCAAACTGATATGCCTCGTACGTGGGGCAGTGGGCTAAGAAGTAACACCTGTTGGCAAGGCTACCAGACCCGCAGGTAGGCTAGGTACAACTCCACGATAGCTTACCCGTGGGCTGATCACGGTGATTGAGATGTTGGTTATTGGATGTAATTTGCTGCTTGTTTGTGTCTATGCTAATGCCTTGTATGTCACCTGCTTATTGAGCCGTGGACTCACCCCCCATTCTTTCCACACCCATGTTTCAGGGCTAGGTGAGATCGAGCAGCTGGTGTGGGCAGGTTCGAGAGGCGTGTCCTGTAGCGATGGGTACATAGCCTGACTTGGTCTCCCTTAGTGTATATGAGCTTGTAAGGGTTGGCTAAAAACTGATACTTGTAGTGCCCCGACTTATTGTATATAATTTGTGAGATAAGCTGTATGTTGCGTGTATACGTTCGTACTTCATATTGTGATGCCCGCTTGAATAATTGCTGCGTGTTAGTTACTGCTACCCGTCTGGCTAACTTCTGCCAATAGTTTGACTTAGGCCTTTGGGTGCCCTCTGCTGGTTGCTAGGCTGGCTCGGGTGCCTGGCCGGTCACGTTTGACGGGGCGTGACAGACTTGGTAGCGGAGCATGGTTAAGTGTTAAGGGGCTTAGGTTTAAAACCTTTTAAAGGCTGTTACCCATCAATAGAGACCGTGGGGTGGTGAGAGCTGACTGGTATATGTTGGTTTTCTTGTGCAATGTGTGCAGGTAAGCCGACAAAAAGGAAGATGGGAAAGGAAGTGTTAACTGAGGTGGTTGCCCCGGATGTGCAATCTGTTCAGGATGCTGAGGATGTAGATGATGAGACTTATGTCCCGGGGGATGCTGATGATGAGTTGCCCAGCGAAACAGAGTATTCAAATGCCTCCCAAGAGATGCCTTTGGAGGTGCTGAAGGCTGGTTTGCATGGGGTTAACAGGGCAGTTGAGACTATCGCGGAAGCGATGGCTGCTGATCGAAAAAGTAGAGAGGACCCGGTACAACGGGAACATGGCGGGGAATCAACTTTGGTGACATTTGTGAAACTTGATCCACCAACATTTTCCGGTGCTGAAAATGAAGATCCACAGCGATTTTTGGATGATGTGTGGAAATGTTGCCGAGTGATGGAATGCACTGATCATCGAGCAGTTGATCTTGCAGCTTTTCGGCTAAAGGGTGATGAAGCTAATAATTGGTATGATGCCAAAATGAGGGAGAGGATGCTTGATGCTGTCCCGTGGACCTGGACTGAGTTCCGTGCTGCGTTTCTTGAACGATTCTTGCCTGAGAGTGTTAGGGATCAAAAAGCGGCAGAATTTGAACTCCTAAGGCAAGGGGACTTAATAGTGGGAGAGTATGAGTCCAAGTTTACAAACCTGTCCAAATATGCCTTGCATTTGATTCCAGATCAGCGGAGGAAGATCAAAAGATTTATTGGAGGACTGAAGGGTTATATTTATAACTCATTAGTGGCTATACCATTTAGCTCTTATGCTGAAGCAGTAGACAAAGCTCGGGCAATTGAGATGAAAACTCAAGCCGAAAGAGGTGAAGTAAGTGTCAAGAGGATGAGGCAAGATAATACCCAAAACCAACAGAGTTTTACTGCTGGTACAAGCCAATTTCGTGGGCGTGGGAAGACAGGATTGTGGGTTAACCAATCTAGGGCTCGTTTCAGGGGTAGTCCTAGTTATGGTGTCCCAAGTTTTGGGGGGAGTTCGATGAGACCTATAACTAGTCAATTTCAGGGTACTCAAAGTATACAAATGAGGCCCAATAGTTTATGCTTCAGGTGTGGCAAGTTTGGACACATGTCACGGGAATGCCCGGTGGGACAAAATTTGTGTTACATATGTGGGCAGGCTGGGCATATAGCCAAGGAGTGTTCTGTTGGACAATCATCTATGGCATCCAGTGTAGCATCACCACCATCAAGGTCACAGCGGACAGATAGCCAGTCTTCTTTCCGAGGTAGGGGAAGTACTAGTCGAGGAGCTGCAAGTAGAGGCAGCAGCTATCAACCTGGCCAGGGACAGGCTAGAGTATTTTGCTTGACTCAGGAAGATGCAAAAGCCTCTAACACTGTTGTGACAGGTATACTGAAAGTTAATTTGTGCCCTGCATTGTGTTTAATTGATACGGGGTGTACGCACTCCTTTGTTAACTCTCATTTTGCTAAGTACTTTAAGGAAATACCTGTTAGTCTCGGAAGTCCGTTGGCTGTGTACACGCCTCTAGATGAGCGTGTCTATGTGGATAGAATGTATCGGGGGTGTGATATTTGTGTGATGGACCATCATTTGCCGATAGATTTGTTGTTGCTGCCGATGGCTGATTTTGACGTAATCTTGGGCATGGATTGGTTGTCCCGGTACGGTGCCCTTGTGGATTGTGCAAGTAAAAGGGTGAAGTTCCAGCCTACTGGGGAGGCAAAATTTATTTTTCAAGGGATGTTTGTTTCTCCTCAACCTCAATTGATCTCTGCGGTGAAAGCAACTCGGGCGGCTCGGAAAACCGATTGTTTGTATTTGGCGTCAGTCCAAGGTATAGATGAGCCAAAAATTTCAATTGATCAAGTTCCTGTTGTCAATGAGTTTCTTGATGTTTTCCCCGACGACTTGCCGGGATTACCACCAGAGCGTGAGATTGAATTTGGCATTGAACTAATGCCGAGGGCAGAACCTGTATCAATCACACCTTATCGAATGGCCCCTACTGAATTGCGGGAGCTGAAAACTCAGTTGCAGGATTTGTTGGATAAGGGATTTATAAGGCCTAGTGTGTCTCCGTGGGGAGCTCCAGTTCTGTTTGTTAAAAAAAAAGATGGCTCGATGAGAATGTGTGTAGATTATCGGCAATTGAACAAGCTGACAGTGCGGAATAAGTATCCATTGCCCCGCATCGATGATTTATTTGATCAATTGCAGGGGGCAAAGTACTTTTCAAAGATTGATTTGAGGTCAGGTTACCATCAGTTGAGGATTAAGGAGGAGGATGTGCGGATAACAGCTTTCCGGACAAGGTATGGGCACTATGAGTTTTTGGTAATGCCATTCGGACTTACGAATGCACCTGCAGCGTTTATGGACTTGATGAATCGGGTGTTCAAGCAATACCTTGACAAGTTTGTAATTGTGTTTATTGATGATGTGCTTGTTTACTCAAAGACTAAAGAGGAGCATGAAGAACATTTGGGAATTGTGTTGCAGATTCTACGGAAAGAGAAATTGTTTGCAAAATTTCCCAAGTGCGAGTTTTGGTTGGAAAGAGTATCATTTCTAGGCCATGTAATATCGGCTAAAGGTATTGAAGTAGACCCGCAGAAGGTGGAGGCAATTGTGAAGTGGCCGAGGCCGACCAATGTGACTGAAGTACGGAGTTTTCTTGGGTTGGCAGGCTATTACCGTCGTTTTGTTAAGGGCTTTTCCTCCATTGCTGCACCATTGTGTGGGTTGACCCAAAAGAAGAAACAGTTCGTGTGGTCTAATGCTTGTGAGGCTAGCTTCCAGGAGCTGAAACATAGGTTAACCACTGCACCAATACTTGCATTGCCAAAGGAGAATGGTGTGTATACTGTCTATTGTGATGCATCAAGGATTGGTTTGGGCTGTGTTTTGATGCAGGATGGCAAGGTGATTGCCTATGCGTCCCGAAAACTAAAAAAGAATGAGGAGAATTACCCGGTGCACGATCTTGAGATGGCAGCAGTGGTGTTTGCTTTGAAAATCTGGAGGCATTATTTATATGGGGAGTCTAGTGAAATTTACACAGATCATAAAAGTCTGAAGTATATAATGGAGCAGCGGGATCTGAACTTGAGGCAACGGAGATGGGTTGAGTTGTTGAAAGATTATGATTGTATCATCAAATACCATCCCGGTAAAGCTAATGTTGTAGCAGATGCATTGAGTCGAAAATCTGTTGGTAGCTTAGCACATTTCGGTGTGGTCAGAAGACCTGTAGTTGGGGCATGGCATGAATTGTTGGATCAAGGATTGCGTTGTTCGGTTGCTGAATCGTGGGCTTTGCTAGCTTACTACCAGGTGCGCCCCATTTTAAATGAAGAGATAGCAAAAGCTCAGGATGACGATGCTGAAACAAAATCATGGAAGGAAAAAGCAAGTCGGGGGGAACTAGTTGGATTTGTGGTATCGGATGATGGTATTCTAAGGTTGGGCACAAGGATGTATGTCCCTGATGTTGGTAATCTTCGTAGCAAACTTTTAAAAGAGGCACATCAGACTCGATATACACTGCACCCGGGTTCCACGAAGATGTATCATGATTTGAAAACACATTATTGGTGGAATAATATGAAGCGGGATGTGGCAGATTATGTTGCTAAATGTTTGATATGTCAACAAGTAAAAGGTGAGCATCAAAAACCACCAGGGTTGCTTCAGCCTTTGTCTGTCCCAGAATGGAAGTGGGAAAGAGTTACTATGGATTTTGTTAGTGGATTGCCCCGCACTGTGGGTGGATTTGATTCCATTTGGGTGATTGTTGATAGATTAAGTAAATCTGCTCACTTTTTGCCAGTGAAGACTACTTATAATTTTGCCAAACTAGCTCAAATTTATATTGATGAAATTGTAAGATTACACGGTGTGCCGGCATCGATAGTTTCTGATCGAGGTCCACAATTCACATCAAGATTTTGGCGAAGCTTCCAGGAAGCTATGGGAACTCAACTTGATTTGAGTATGGCATTCCACCCTCAAACAGATGGGCAAAGTGAACGGGTGATACAAATTCTGGAGGATATGTTGCGAGCTTGCGTATTAAGTTATGGGGATAGTTGGAGTAAGTACCTGTCTTTGGTTGAATTTGCCTATAACAATAGCTACTAGTCTAGTATTGGTATGGCTCCATATGAGGTGTTGTATGGTCGTAGGTGTCGAACACCGATCTGTTGGGATGAGGTTGGGGTCAGAAAATTGCTAGGGCCGGAAGTTGTTGAACTGACAGCCGAAAAGGTGAAAATAGCCCGTGAAAATTTAGCTGCAGCCCAGAGCAGACAGAAGACCTATGCAGATAATAGAAGACGGGACTTAGAGTTCTCAGTTGGGGATATGGTTTTCTTTAAAATTTCACCCACAAGAGGAGTGTTACGGTTCGGAAGAAAAGGGAAATTAAGTCCCCGATATTTGTGTCCTTTTGAGGTACTTGAGAAGATTGGACCAGTGGCATATCGTCTTGCACTGCCACCGAAAATGTCGCAAATTCACCCGGTGTTTCACGTCTCGATGTTAAGAAAATATTTGCCGGATCCCTCACATGTCCTTGAACCACAAGATATTCAATTGGGGGAAGAACTAACATATAAAGCACAGCCAATTATGATAGTAGACAGGCAAGTACGTAGACTCCGTAATAAGGAAGTCACTTCTGTGAAGGTTTTGTGGAAAGATGCCTCAGGACAGGAGGTTATCTGGGAATCCGAAAAAGAGATGCTGGACAAGTACCCGCACCTATTCTCAGGTAAATTCGTGGACGAATTTTATATAAGGGGGAGGTGATGTAATAACCTGTATAACATGTCCAAAATGTTTACTTGATGAGGGACGGGTGTAGGTTTCGGTAGGCAACCCTTTGGCACTAATTGGCTCGGATGGATTAATTAGTGTGCGATTAGCCTTAATCACAGATTAGGGTGTGCTAAGTATGCGCTAAGCAGGGGGCAAGTTGGCATGGTCTTGTTGGTAGAAAGAAAGCTTGAGGTGGAGAGTTGCTTGACTGGTGGCAGAAGGGGAGCAAGAGGTGGAGAGCTGCTTTGGCTTGGTGGCAGAAGGAGGGCAAGAGGCAGCAAGTGGCTGCTGAGTCACCTGCTTGCCTTAGCCTTATCAGCCCCAAACAAGCACCTCACTCCTCTTTAGTGCCAAAATCGTGAGAGAAACTGAGGAGAGAAGGACTCAGCCATTCTCAAGGTTTTCTCAAGACTTTTGCATACAAAGGAAGTGGTAAGTGAGCTGGGTTGGAAATCTGGTTTGTTTGGGTGCCAAATGGTTAGCTAGGTGTGCTGTAGGCTTGGACAGTGCACCAACTCGGTTTTGTGGGAAGTCTAAAGTTGGGATTCTATGAGTTTAGATTGTGTGAAGGTTGCTGGTTGTGTGGGGGTGTTAGCTGAATGAATTGGTGCGCAATTGGCTTGTGGGAGGCCAATTGGTGCACCAATCGCACAGTAGGCACCTGTAGGTGACCTAGTGGCCCGGATGGTGCACCCTTGGTCCCCTGGCTGGCCTACTGGCGAGCCAAAGGGTACACTGAGGGACTAAGCACTAATATGTGAATGTTTCTTAATTGATGCTTTGTTGCCCAAGTGCTGTTATACTTGATGCTAATGTGATTTTATGTGTGGGCAGGAGCTAAAGCTCAAGGTGCATCAAAGGAGGGTGAAGGACCTAGTGAGGTCTAATTTTGGGTAAGTTTGGTTGCATACTTGTGTGATGGCTGTGATGCTTATTGGCTTGGTGGATGATCCAATTTCCTATTGAGATGGCACCTATGGTGCAATTGAGATGTTGATAATGCCTTGGCTTGAGATGAGTCCGATATTCGGGCTATGCATTCCATGCATTCCATTTGCATCATGACATTACATGTGATGGTATGAGATGTTGAGATGTTGGACCTTGCAGTGCTCCTAGGCTGCTTGGTCAATTGAGATGATGGTGGTGTTGTGCTTGGCGCCGTGTGTGGTTGTGGTAGCCAAACTGATATGCCTCGTACATGGGGCTGTAGGCTAAGAAGTAACACCTGTTGGCAAGGCTACCAGACCCGCAGGTAGGCTAGGTACAACTCCACGATAGCTTACCCGTGGGCTGATCACGGTGATTGAGATGTTGGTTATTGGATGTAATTTGTTGCTTGTTTGTGTCTATGCTAATGCCTTGTATGTCACCTGCTTATTGAGCCGTGGACTCACCCCCCCATTCTTTCCTCACCCATGTTTCAGGGCTAGGTGAGATCGAGCAGCTGGTGTGAGCAGGTTCGAGAGGCGTGTCCTGTAGCGATGGGTACATAGCCTGACTTGGTCTCTCTTAGTGTATATGAGCTTGTAAGGGTTGGCTGAAAACTGATGTTAGTGGTGCCCCGACTTATTGTACATAATCTATGTAAATATAACCTGAATGTTAGCGTGCACTCGTTGGTTCTTTATATTGTGATGCCCGTTGATAATTGCTGTGCGCTAGTTAATGCTGCCCGTCTGGCTAGCTTCTGCCTATGTTCTTCTATGGCCTTTGGGTGCCCTGTGCTGGCTGGTGGGCTGGCTCGGGTGCCTGGCCGGTCACGTTTGACGGGGCGTGACAGCCAGGTCGGGCGGTCATGGGTGGAAGACCGCCCAGGCCCGGCGGTCATCTCGAGATGACCGCCCGCGCCTACGCTTCTCACCCGTTCTTCACTTTTTCGGTCCCGATTCTCCCCTAATTCCTCCCTGATTGATCCTACCATAATTAACCCCTAGACTGCCCAGAATCCTCTGCTTTCTTGATTATTACTCCCCTCAATCATCTCCTAATTGACTAATTACACATTGATTCCTCATTTTAAGCCAAAATCATACCAAAAATATTCTTGCTATTAAGAAATGATTTAACTCTGATTTTCCACAAAAATCAGAGCTCAATTTGTCTGCAAGCAAGGTGTTAATGGGTTGTGCAACTCTGAAGAAAAGTCCATACGTTATTAAATTGGACCCTTACATTTATCTTCAACCCAAGAATAAATATAATTGGGTTTAATAAATAAACAAGCCCAAATTTAATGAGATAAAATACCTTTTTAGCAATTTAGTCCTTAACATATCCCATGATTAAATCGTCTCATTAATCTTTGGTATATAAAAGTCTTAATTACTATAACGTGTAAATTCTACTAAAATTAAACCACATCCATGCTTCAACCCAAGACTAACTCATCAATCTTATAATTCAAACATGTCTGGAGTCTAATCTCAATATAATTTTCATGGGTCAAATTTGGGTGTTCACAGTACTAGGTTTATTGACCAATGCCATTAGGGATTAAACAAACATGAGTGGCATGGGAGTTTGCACTTTGAAAGCGACATCTCATGCTCCAAAACCAATCTCGCTCACTCATCTTCCAAGGCTTGATTGTGCTGTTTGATCAGGATTGGAAGCTCCTCATGTGAGTTGTAATACATGGATGAGGAACAACACATGCTACACATAGGTTTGTCATAATCAAAACCTAGTTAGCATATAATATAATAGGACAATTATTATAATGGTTAATTGTACTTATTGGCATATTATAATAGTATGATCAATGTGGCCCATTAGTGCATGCATTATGATAATAAACTCAATTAATTAGCTTTAAGTGATTTCCTAATCATCATCCGATTCACAAAAAAGTGTATGTTAGGTGGATGAGCATGTACGGATGTGTTAAAAAATGTGTCTTAGAAGGTATGTTGTTAGCATTCCTCTAAACCTATAATAGCCAGGCTTTGATAATGCAGTCTTTTTCTCACCATCCTTTTTTCCCTTTTGATTTGTAGGTAGTAGCAATTTTTTTTTCTTGAACAAGGAAATAACATTTATGTTAACTAGCGATAACTCACTCTATCCTTGGGCAAAGCGAAATTAATAAATCTGCTTGATTGCACCATTGTTTTGTCCCAAACGAAAGAATTATTTATTTTCCACTGTATATTGTCGAAGAGCGGAAAATGTTAAGCATATGTTCTAGACAATTATATTTACAGAAATAAGCGCGACAAATTTTATTCACCCAATCTAAAACTATCTCTATGACCCATGATAGTATTAACTATAAGAACAAAAGATTAAAGCAGGCATATCAATGAAGCTCTTTGTATTCAATGAATATATTTATTTTCTTTTCACGAACGGTATGTATAAAAAGTTAAGAACAATTGTTTTCATATAAATTAAATAGCATTGATTATCCTTTTTCTTGTGAATGTTATACCGGCTTTGGCGGTGGAAATGATCCCTGTACTCGCTTTTGATCACCTACGCATAATTATTTGACTATGTCCGCAGTAACCAAAAAGGTAGACTAAGACGTGTATCTCCAGCAAAAGGGGAAAAAAAAAAAAAAAGAGAAGACATTGAATTGGAACGTCAGTTCTAAAAAAAAGGGAGTGGTTTTTTTTTTTAGAAACCAGCAATTTCATTAATTCAGCTGCATGCCAGAAGATCATGCTGATAGTTTGAGATTACAAAAGACGGGACTATAGAATCCCAATGACAAAAGGACTCACTAAGACCGCAAGACCATGTGCAACTTTGTTGGTGGTTCTAGGAACAAAATAAACAGACCAAGATTGAAAAGAGGATAGTAGCTGCATAATATCCTGGTAAAAAAGACATGCTCTCGTGGTTGGAAACTGCTGCGTATGGATCGCAATAACCAGCACCTGGCAATCAGTTTCCCAAACTATTTTAGTCGAGGCAGCGTTCGGGAAACGCGAAAGTGCAAGAAGGCCAGCTTAAAGTTCGGCTTCCAGTGGAGAGAACGACCCTTAGACCCTGTTGCAGCAGCTGAAGGTACAGGAACCTGTACAGTCTCGGGCTATCACCCCTAAACCAATACTGTGGTCAAGGCAGGAGCCATCAGTATTGATTTTGGTAGTGCCAGCCGAGGGTGGAAGCCAGCCAGAGGCAGAGGTGGTGCAGGAATTGTGTGACCCGGTGGAAGTTGTCGATTCTTCAACACTTGCTCGGTGGTACGCCAGTAGAAAATTTGTTGCTGCGGAATTAATGGAGTTAGGGGAAGGCCTCTGCTGGTCATTACGAGCTTTCCACATGCTCCATAAAGTGATGAGCTAGACCTCTAGGATAGACTTGGTAGACTGTTGCTGCATCTCAAGAAACCAATTCCAAATATTATCATCAGGTGGGTAAGGAATAACTAACCCGCTACTTGTCCAAACCTCTTTAGCCACGGGACACTTCCAGAATAGATGAATAGGGAGTTCGTCTTCCTTTTGACAGAATGGACAGGTTAGAGGAACTGGGATCTGACGTTGGTGAAGAAGGGGGCGCAATGGCAGAATATTACGTAACAACCTCCAGCTAAAATGCCTTACCCGAGGAGGGAGGAAGAGTGACCAAAGTAACTTCCAAAGAATAGTATCAGTCGGGTAAGATACCTGTTGTGATAATGCCCAATGATAGCCACTGCGTATGGTATAGGAACCAGATGGAGTATGAGGCCAACTGAAAAAATCCTCCTCAAAATGATGAAGGCTAAGCGACAGCTGTGAGATAATCTGAGCTTCTCTAGCATTGAAGTTGGTCGAGACAAGAGGGAGGTTCCACTGAAGATCCTGCTCCAAAAGAAGGTAGTTAACAGTAGTGTGCTGATTGACTGGTAAGCTGCAGCTTTCTGGAGCATGAAAAGAATCAGAGTGCAGCCATTTATCTTCTAGCAATTGAGTTGTAGCCCTCGTGCCAATGATCCAGCCTCCCCCCGATTGAAGTAGATCCCGACCAGCGAGGATACTACGCCATACATAGCTGGATTGATAACCCACCGTTGCATGAAGTAAGTGAGCTCTTGGGAAATATCGAGCTTTGAAAACTCTTGCCACAAGGGAGGTAGGACAAGTAATGAATCCCCAGGCTTGTTTAGCCAACATAGCTCGATTAAAGATTCCAAAATGACGAAATCCAAGCCCCCCATATTTCTTAGCCATACATATTTTGTCCCAAGAAAGCCAATGTATTCCTCGATCACCATTATCTTTCCCCCACCAGAATTTCCTCGTTGCCCTATTCAGCCCATCACAAGTGCCATCAGGCAGTAAGAAACAGCTGAAAAAATATATTGGGATACTTTGGACCACCGATTTAATGAGGATTTCCTTCCCTACTTTTGAGAGCACCCGTTCTTTCCAACCATTTAGTTTTTTATGCACCCGGTCTGATATGGCAGAGAAAATGGCTTTCTTTGATCGGCCGATCATCGTTGGAAGCCCCAAATATTTCTGGAAACGGTCCACAACCTTAAATCCCATCCGACGTTGGATTTGTATTACATCTTCTTCTGTCATGTTTCAGCTTGTAATGAACTCTAATTTTTCCAGATTAATTCGTTGCCCGGATGCTTGCTCATAGGAGCGTATAATAGAAGAGACAACATCCATTTCTCGATTATTGGCCCGAACAAAAATAACACTATCATCTGCAAAAAAGAGGTGGCTGATAACTGGCGCCGCACGGCAAACCCGTATGCCATG
Source organism: Turnera subulata (assembly GCA_028386065.3). NCBI lineage: Eukaryota > Viridiplantae > Streptophyta > Magnoliopsida > Malpighiales > Passifloraceae > Turnera > Turnera subulata. Next base: position 42,732 of record JAKUCV010004081.1, on the reverse strand, counting down.
GATGGCGTTACGAGTTTCTGCATCATGTAAAAGAGAAGAAAAACCTTCCACACAGATCAGGAATAGATATGGTGAGATTGGATCTCCCTGGCGAAGCCCTCTACCTGGAAAAAACTAACAACTAGGCTGACCATTAATTAGAATTGAATAAGAAACCGAAGTAACACAAGACATGACACGACGAACAAAAATGGGAGAGAAACCTAGTTTAAGCATCATGGCTTGGAGAAAATCCCACTCGATTCGATCATAAGCCTTCCTCATGTCCAGCTTAAGACCTAAAAAACCTTTCTTCCCCTTTGTTTTCTTACGCATGTAGTGAAATACCTCGGAGGCAAGGAGGGCGTTATCGGTGATCATTCGACCAGGGACAAACGCACTCTGTGAGGGGCTAATCACAGAGGGGAGAGTAAGTTTAAGGCAGTTAGCGAGGATCTTAGAGATTAATTTGTAAATAACATTGCAGAGACTTATGGGTCGATAGTCTCCGGGAGTAAGAGGAGAATTATTTTTGGGAATAAGGACAATATTCGTAGAGTTCAGGGAAGACAAAGACACAGACCCGTTAAGACAAGACAAGACAAAAGAGCAAACATCAGTACCTAAGATTTTCCAATGTTTCTGAAAGAAGATAGCTGGCATGCCATCGGACCAAGAGCCTTCGTAGGGTGCATTTGATTGAGAGCTTGGAAGACCTCTTCCCGGGTGAATGGCTGAAGTAGAGTTGAGTTCATCTGGGGTGTGACCTTGGGCTGCACGGTTTCTAATACTTCAAACATATTTCGGGAGTTCTCGGTGCGGAATAGTTCGGTAAAATACTGGAGAAAGACGGATTCAACAATTGGGCGACTTGTTTTCCATTGACCACCCTCATCAAGAACCCCTTTAATGAAGTTGCGCTTCTTTCTAGCAGTTGCTTTGCCATGGAAGTTCCCCGTATTTTTGTCGCCACTTTGTAACCATTCAACTCTAGATCGTTGGGCCCACATACATTCTTCCCTCTGTAGTAATTCATCAAATTGTTTTTGCAATGTATGACTGGTCTGAATGGCGGTATCATCTTGCGGGCAGGATTGTACCCAGGCGAGCTTTTGGCGTATGGCTTTGAGCTGTTTAGTGATTGAACCAAAAGTGTCCTGCTGCCAATTCATAAGCCGAGAGGCACAAAAGGATAGGCGGGGGGTGAAGTGTGTAGCTCCATCTACGAAAGAAGATAGATCCCAGGCTGTTTGCAGCTCATCTGGAAAAGAAGGGTCCCGTAACCACATGGTCTCAAACCGAAAGGGGCACGTTTTTAGGTCCTGCGTCTTAGGGATCATATCAGATCGCATCAGAATGGGGCAGTGATCCGACCGAGTCCTGGTAAGGTGGATTATTCGGGCATGGGGGAACAGGGACACCCATGATGGTGTTGCTATACCACGATCAAGGCGTTCATGAATATCAACAGGAACTGATTGGCCATTCGTCCAGGTGAAAGGGTGACCTTGACAGCAGGAGGCAACAATCTCGAAGTGCATCCCGGAAGGCATCCCTGGCGTGATAACATCGTAGTCTACCCCCCTCTTTCTCTGAATTATGCAGAATTTTGTTGAAATCACCCATCAAACACCTGGGAAGAGGGTTGGCTGCACACAAAGAACGTAATAAAGACCAGTTGTGATGTTTAAGAGCTTGCTCCGACCACCCGTAGAATCCAGTGAAGCGCCACTGGGATGATGTATCAGGACTCGAGACACTGACATCAATGTGGTGAGGCGATTAGGATAAAAGTGTGACATCCAAAGTTTCAGACCATAAGAGAGCCAGTCCTCCACGGCGGCCGCCCCCCGAAGCATCACAATCCACAACCAACACATTGGAGAATCTTAGTTTATTATTTAATCGACGGAATTCAAAACTGAACAACTTGGTTTCCGAGAGGAAAACCAACATGGGATGCTCAAACCGTAAAAGTTCAAGCAGAGCCCTCTTTGCCGACGGGGTCCCAAGTCCGCGGCAATTCTACGCCATTGCCCTCATTGCGTTGGGTGGGGCTGCTCCACAGCCTCCAGCAACTCCGCCGAGTAATGTCTAGGATGAGTAGGACTCAAAGTCCCCTTGGAGCGTTTCAGTTCAAGGTCCAGCTCCATTTCAACAACCTCCACGTCAACAAATTCAAGATGCCGCTTGCCAATTAGTGGACTAGCCGAGGCTAGCATATCAGGTGGTTGAGCTCGAGGTAACCTCTTCCACATTTTCTTAGTGGTGCTTTGAGCAGGAGAGGTAGTATCAAGGGTGAAAAGAGAGGTAGGGAAGTGACTCGGGTAGATGGATTCCGGTGCTGGTGTTGTTGGAGTAGTTGGGTTAGGGTGGGGAGGTAATGTGGGCTCTGTGGTGGCAGGACGTTGGATATGAGTAACTAGGATACCAGATATTTTTTTCTGACCTCACTTCTTGGGTTTAAGGTGGGCTGAGGAGAGGTCGGTTGGTGAGGAATTGGTTGAACGGGGGATAATATTGGGATCAATGGAAGCTAGCGGTGGTCTAGTAGGAATGGGGTTAGGGGGTGTAATCTTGGCTTGTGAGGAAAAGACGGGAGGGGTAGGGAATGGGGAGGGGATATGACCTGGAGGGGAGGAATTAGTAGAGGGTTGTGGTGGGGCGGTGGAATGCGTGATGGTGGCTGTGTGAAGGCTAGTGGTATGGGTTGGAGGTTGAGGTAAGGGGGTGGATATCAGTGTGGGGGATTCAGGACCTCGGGTCATGGTAGGGGGGATGTTATGGTGAGGATTTTGGTGTGTAGCAGGAGGGGTATTGGTGTCCGGAAGGGCACCCAACAACGATTCCAGGTCAAGTGCACGTATCGCTCGAGTGAGGTTTGGTTCGCCATGGTCACATGGCAGGAAAGAACTAGAGGGCTGATTTTGATCTGGGATTCGGTGAGGAGGGAGCCCGGATCTACTTCGTAGTGGTAGTGGGGCAGTGTGGACTTGGGATATAAAGATTTTGGTGGGGGATGCCCGCAGCCAAGCTCCAAAGGGAAATTCCTGCTCGTCATCCGAATCCAAGTCAGGACAATCGTCGCACTCCCTGACCAAGTGACCAATCAGACCACAACCGTAGCAGTAATTGGGGAGCTTCTCGTACTTCATTGGGAAAACAAGAGTCTGAGCTGTAGTATTCCTTCCCAAGATCTCCTTCTTTAGAGGTTTCGAGACATAAAGGTTAACTCGAACCTTAACATACTTCCCCCATCCTAGCGGTCCCCGTTCATCAAACTCACAGAAAGTCCCCAACTTACCAGCAATGAGAGCAAGATGACGTGCATTGCGAAAGGACATGGGAACATCATAAATTTTCACCCAGAAAGGACAGTGGCGGAGCGGGACATTGTGAAAGTGTTCTTCCCTGGAGACCTACTGCAGCACAATCAATCTTTTATCAAAACACCAGGGTTCACCTCTTAGCACAGAATTCAGATCCCTCTTGGCATGGAAGTGGAGCAGAAAAAGACAAGGTTCTAACTGGGTGTTCTCCATCGCTTTCACTGGACTCCACAAGCCCTTCATAACGTTAGTAAAAGCACGGGGGTTGAGGTGTTTAGAGCCAAGGACTTTGGCTAGCAGGAAGAACTGTGGCTCAGTGACCTCACTGCCCAGGTCATCCAACATGACAACGTCATCATCAGCAGGTGCAGTGGCCATCCCCTTCCCCTTTTCGATTTGGACAAAAGAGCTCGAGGCTACCATAACCAATCACCCAAGAGTCGATCACTCCCGAAATCGAATGCACCCTTAGAAGATCCCGATCTGGGTAGGCTGAAGTAGAGAGAAACCTGCGATGATCGGAAAAAGAAAAGGTGGGTGAGACTACTAGGAAGAGAAGGTTTGGGGAGGAAGGAGTCAAGATGTGAAAAGAAAAAGAAAGACAACTAGAAAAGGGATACTCTCAGAGGAGAGACTCAAGAACCATAAAACTATGGACAAAAAACTCATAGAGCATGAGAAAAAAACTCAGAGATTTACGCTCATGGAGAGTCCTAAGATTTAGGATAACCTAGATCTAAGGCCGCCGCCTGAGGGAAATCCTGAGAGATATATGGTGAGGGGAGTGGTATTGGCTTCCAAATAAAAGGGAAAAAAAATCAAATATCTCCTAGCATCGCGTTATACTCTTTTGGACCATCATCCATATTTCATTATCTGACCTCGACGTAGAATAGACAATGCACCACCCTCTTGCATCCTATTCCTAGCAACATAAGTTATGGGTTTTTTTTTGTACTCGAAGTCAGATTAATTGGATTGCCACCATCAGACAAGTCCATCCCCGATTTCACCACTCCATAATACACAGTACATACTTTCATAAACAAAAAAAATAATAATAACGCACAACACATACACCAACGATTGCGTAAACTATAAAAAGTTGTACTTACCAATCCAGCAAAACCAAATCTACCATCTACAACAACAAGGCAAAAAAAAAAAAAGCCTTGTTTCATCCCCTGTTACAATGTTATTAAACCCGGACCGGAGGTTGAACCAGTCGGGCCTTCGGCTTGTGGTTTTTTTGGGTAAATATTGGACAAACCGCGGTTCAACCGGAAATTAACGAAGGGACCAGAAACTCAGAAAACCATCCGGGTCACGGTTAACCGGGTTCGACCGTCCGGACCAGTCCGAGTTTGATAACACTACCCTGTTAGATCTTAAATTTGGAATTCATTGTTGTACTGGATTTTAGCTTTTTTTCATCCATTTGTTCTCTCAAGTTGGCTTACTTTGGTCTCTTTTGTCGGAATTTGGTGGAAAATACTGGCGGGCCAAGTTTTTCGGCACCACGTCAGCATATATAGAAGCCACATGTAAGGACGAACCAACAAATTAAGCCGGCTCAACCCGACCGGTTCGCCTACCCAAAAGATCCATTTTGCAAATCCGATGGAGTCTGGAATTTGTACATTTTTTTCCTTTTTTTTCTTAAAACTAATTTATTTAAAACCTTTCATTAATAAAATAATAAAAAATTTGAAAGAATTTTAAATTCAATGAAAAGTTTAAAGGAATATAATTTATTATTTAATTAGTATAAATTGTGTATTTTATTTTTGAAAGAATTTTTAATTTAATAAAAAGTTTTAAGGAAATTAATATTAGCAAAAAAAAGGACAAACTCCGAGCCCCACCGAATTTGCAAAATGGGTCTTTTGGATGGGTGAATCGGTCGGGTCATGGCGGTTTAATTTGTCGATTCGACCTGACATGTGGCTTCCACCAATGTTAAAAAGATTTTTACTCTTCAAGAATGTCCATTCCAGTAGCATTTTCAACCGGATTTCGGCAAGAAGGACCAAAGTTGGCAAACTAGGGGAATAGAGGGATGAAAAAAAGCCAAAATCTAACACAGGGATGAATTCCAGCTTTAGTGTCCAACAAATAGATGAAACAAGTCTTTAATCCGACAAAAAAATCAATGTGTGGTTGGTTCAAGTAGTAAGGGACTTGGTTTCCCTTAAATAAGGTCTCAAGTTTGAGGCTTTGCATACATAGAAAATTTATATTGGGAGACTTACCCGTCATACTCAGGTGCGCGGAGCGAATCCAATCCGGATTAGTCGGGAAAAAAACAAAGCAATAAAAAAGAAAAGAAAAACCACCTCCAGCTGGTCCTAGAACAACTAAGGCGTTTGGAAATGGCCAAAATGGAATATTATGAGAATATTTTCCAGACCTGTAAACAGATTAGTCATCCTTCAAAACAAACCACAACCATCGCCACATAACCCAGATAATTATTTAAAAAAAAAAAAACGAACAACTACCATTAAACAAATTACATTTGGGTTATATATGTGGCGTCGTATATAACCGCTGGCTTTAAACCACGACATCATCCACCATATTGTTTTTGCAGATGATATGAAACGAAACGAAGTGACAATTAAGGATTGAATAAAATAATAATTAATATAAAGGATGATACTGTTGATGGTAATTAAGTACAAAGAGATACACATACACTATTATATGAAAGAACTAATGGAAAAGACAAAAATGAAAAAAAAAAAAAAAACGAAACCACAAACAATTGAAACCGGCTTTCACCAGCCAGCAGGCCGGGCTGTATTTGATATTGGTACCTACTCCGAAAACGATATCCAAAAATCTACTCCAATATTACTAATAATAGTAGTAGCTTTCATATTTACCTTTTTTATTATTTTTTATTATTTGGGGTTTGGGGTTCCCTGATCTCCTCCTAATCCTATTATGAGCTTATGACACATTGGTCTCATCATTTACATTTTTTCCATTTCTCTTTGCTTCCCTGAGGCGAGGCGAGGCTGATCTCTTCTCGTTTTCCACTCGATCGTGTCGTGTCTTGATATTAACATATTTCCTTTCCTCACATGATAGAACAAGCATTGGGGTTCTCGTCGCTGAACATCTGAGGCGCGTGCATTGGATGATGATGATGATGGTAGTCCACAACATAACCTTGGTGGTGGTGCTGCTGCTGGTGGTTGTGGTTCATGGCATACCCATCATTAACAACACCCATGTAAGGCATCGCATACCCTTGCGCCGCCTGGTAATGGTGGTGATATGGGTGCATTGCCATTAATCCATCATACCCAGAAGAGCTGCTGCTGCTGCTACTACCATCGCCGTACGCTCCATCAAACCAGTAGGTAGGAGCCGGTTGTGGGTACCCAAAGTATTCCATCTTGCTCACCTCCACCTTAGCTCCTCCATCACCTCCCCCTTCTTTCTTCTTCTCCCCGTCTCCTCCTCCTCCTTTCTTCTCTTCCTTTGTCTTCCCTTCCCCGCCGCCTTCTTTGCTCTCTTTCTTGTCTCCTCCTCCTCCTCCGGCCGCAGGAGCCTCTTTGCCTCCTTTCTTGTCGTCATCCTTTTTGGCGGGAACCACCTCCACGCCCCTCCTGAACTTCTCCTTCAGATACGGCACCAGCTCCTTCACGTCCATTGTCCCTTTAACCGTTACCACGTCCTTGGCCGCGTCTATGGTCACGCCGTCAACTCCTGACAAGAATAAAGATAACCACCCACGACACGTCAGCTTTCCGTCAGTTTAACTAGCCAGCCAACCGCCACCGATATCCACTTGGGGTTTTTTTAAAACTAATTAGTAATTAACACCTCTTTTAATTTAATCGTTAATTATCACTGATAGTTAATCTAAAAAAACGGCGGTGGTTTTTTAATAGATGAAATGAAGAAATCACAGCAACAGAGAGAGAGAGAGCGAGCGAGGAGGTTGGTAATTCTTCTTCTCTCACCTTTGTACTTGGAGATGGTCTTCTTTATTTTTGTAATGCAACCATCGCAGTGTAATCTCATTTTCAAAACGACCGTACTCTGCAGGCCACCAAATATAAATCCGATATTATTTTCAAAATAGAAAAACCCAGAAAAAAAAAACAAAGAAAATCAACCGTTTAGTCCCGGTAGTTAAGCATTCAATTCGATTTTAAAAAGCATTTAACCAAACAAAGACCTCGATATCAACGTTACAACAATGAATCGAGTCAGCAGAAACAGAAGAAGAAGCTATAGACTAATTTAATTGGATTGGTTTAGTAAACAAAAGAGGAAAAGGGAAGGAATAATTTATTCACCTCCTTGGGGGGGGGTGGTGCCTTTTTCTCCTCAGTTTGTTTCTCCTCCGGCTTCTTATCGGATTTCTCCTCCGATTTCTTCTCTCCGGCACCGCCGTCTTTCTTGGGCTGGGGAGATACCACGTCCACCTTCTTCTTGGTCTTCTCCTCCAGCCGGGATTTGACTCTAGAGGGGTCCACCTTCCCCGTCACCGTTAGTTTGTTGCCGGCAAAGTCGGCCTTCACATCTTCCACACCTGCACAATCCAATGAACCAAAACTCTTTGTTTTTGAGTCCACAACACGCGAGGATGTATAACTCCATTAATTTCGCATATATCTATCCAGAGAATTAATGGGTTAATGTTGCAATTATAAAAGGTTAATGAACAATCATCATATATACCGTCCATGTGTTTAACGACGCGTTTAATCTTCTTGGCACAGCCTTCACAATGCATGTCCATCTTGTAAACGGAGACCGCCTTGCCGTCATCTTTCTTCTCACCGGCATCGGCAGGCTTCTTCTCGCCTTCAGCCTTTGCCGCCTCTTTCTGCTTCCCACCAATTATACACAACACAAAATAAACAGATAATAATACATACATACACGGTGACTAATCAATCAGTATAAGAACAAACTAAGAGTACTACTGTGAATTCAGTCTTTAGCTAATAGAGGATGCACTAACCTCAGCGCCCATTAATTGTGTTGTTTGAACTAAAGAAGGGAATATTTCTGGGCTCAAGGTATTTATTTATCAAGCGATTGGCTTGCGTTGGGTTAGTTTTTTTTATTTTTTTTTCTTTTGAAGAGAGGGAATGGAGGCGAAGGAGGAAATATATAGAGAAATTGAAAGAGGCGGTACTGCTCTGGTTGGTCCGTGGTGGGGTTGGTTCTCCTCTGGCTGGCTGGATGGGATACGTAATGTGATGTGATGGGTATTTATGGATGGTGGTGATGATGATGATGATGATGATGATGGATGATCATCCATGGTGGGGTTGTTGATTTTCTTTTCCTATTTTTTTCTATTGTACTGTAGTACTACTGGTAGTAGGTTTCTATGAGGGTGAGGTCAGCTTGGGTGGGCGAGGGCAAGGCCTGCCCGATTGGACTAAAAATAAAGTTTGAAAGTATTTGTCAAGAAGCATGTGCCTTTATGTCACTAATCGTCTGGTTTTGACTTGACCCTGACCATCCCCCCAAATGACTCTAGTATCCTCCTGAATATTCCAAGTCTTGCTACAGACAGTGTGGGTAGTCTTGTCTTTTAATTATTTTAGCCAGTAGCCCAGTACTATCAATCTATTTGCTGTGATGTGCTTCTTTTTTCTTTTTTTTTTGTTTATCTTCCCACGGTAAAGTCAGAACCCGGTTTTATAGGGGTCTGTGATTTGATTCCTCTTGATTTATACCCTTTCTTGTTGTTTGTATATTATTGGTAGTGACTTGGTGCGATAAACTCGGTTTAGCTTTGTTACCGGCCGGCCAGGTTGTCAAGTAGAGGGCTTTCGTATTTACCCTTTGTTGTTGTACTCAAAAAAATACTACTATATAGGTTAAGTTTTACCGGTGAGCTCGGTCCATGCACGTGTGTAATGTATTGCCTGTTTTTTATACCCAGGAAAGAGGATTCCATTCCAGATTCAAATTCTACACTAAGCCTGCGTCTGTTTGCAACCACGCATAATCGTCAGAAACATAAAACAAGTTTAAGTTTTTTTTGGATAATTCTATCCTACCTTGGGCAAGATCCTGGGTAAATTTTACCCGTGATGATGTGGACCAATAAGCATATCTTCTCTGACTTTTTGTTTTTTTACTTTTTGATTATGATCCTTAAGGATTCCTTAATTTATTAAACTGTCTTACATCTTTTAAAATTATAAAAGAAACTTAATACTATATCATAATTATGCATTGGCCCCAACTAAAATTAAAGAAAAGTGCTCACACACGCCTCCCCAAATCTCAGAGACTCAAACCCGCCCCAAAATATTTTGAACATTATGAGATTTTACAATTAATAGGTGTTTTTCTATATATTTTAATTTGTTATTTTGCAAGAACTTTCTTTATATTATGTTAGAATTTTTTATAACCTTATTCAAGAACTTTATTCTTTATATTATGTTATAATTTTTTATAATCTTATTTTTTATTAAAACTTTTAATTTGTAACTTTATCTTTTTATGTAAATTGTAACAGCCCGGGTAAAATTTTTAATTTTTATCGGGACTGTAAAAGTCTTTTTACAGTGATTTATCTTTGAATTTAATCTTGGGTAATTAATTCAAGGTAAATCGAGCGTCGTTTTTTTTGAAACCGAAGTTTTTCCCGCGCTCGAGATTTTTCCGTGAATTTTGCAGATCTAAGTTGGTATTTCTCGGGTCCCGAAATTCTCGGAAAAATCACACCGGAAAATAACAAAGGGGGTATTACAGTTATTTTCTGGTCCGGTCGGGACACGACTGCGTGATTGAGTCACGCAGCCGCCTCCCACTGTGCAGCCTGTGACTTACCTGTGCACTTGTGAGCTTTTGCAGTGATGACCCGTGACCCTACTCTTCCCTGCTCTCATCCTCACACCATCTTCTTCTGCATGTCACCATACTTTTTCTTATTCATTCTTTTCTTTCTCTGGCTAGCTCTGCCTTCCTAAAACCAGAAAAAAAAACAAAACAAAACAAAAGCCCAAACACGCTAACATCACCGAGCCACCCCTCCCCCCCACACACAACCACCGCCTCACGCACCAGCCACCACCCTCCCCTTCTCCTTTTCCTCCTGCTCCACCATCGCGCCGCCGCCAGCCATCACGCAACCGTCATCGTTGCCAACCGCCTTGTCTTCCTCCTCACCGCGACGACCAAAGCAGACACCGAGCTGAGACCGTGCTGCCCTTCTCTCTTCCTCGCGTCGCCGTTCCGTGGAGACCTGACGAGCAGAGCCGCCCGGATCCACTGCCGCCAGCGCCTCGCTGTCCTGTTGCTGCACCCAGCCACTGCCGCTCCTTCCTCGACGCTTCCTTCTGCCGACACCGCCGGAAGAAGCCGCTGGAAGCTCGGGTCGAGTCTCTACCAACCCGTGCGACCCGCTGCCGCCAGTGAAGGCGCCATGCCGTGTCGTCAGACCCACACTGCGGTCGCCTCGCGTGCGCCGTAGCCGCCCTCCGTTCCGTTCGTGCCGCCGCCGGAGCCACAAGGTGAGCTTGGATGTGGCGACCCGTTTGATGGTGGGTGGGTCGGGTCGACCTGCGTGAAGGGAGTTGGGCTTGAGGGTTTGGGTGTTATGGGTTTGGTTTTGGGCTGGGCTAGGCAACTGGGCCTGTTGCGCGGGCCTGCGCCTGGGCTCCTACCTGGGGTCTGGGTTTGGCCTGTGCAATAGGATGGGCTTGTACTGTTCGGCCTAGTCCGTAATAAATAAAAAAAAGGAAAATATAATCTAGAAAAGGGAAATAAATGGGAAAAATATATATATATAAATATATTATGGATTGTATATTTTATGGGAAAGTAATAACAAATTAAATGATTATACTCTTTTTGAAAGGAACTAAAAATATCATATGAATTATATCCTTAAAATAAATATATGGTAAATACCTTTAATATGTATACTATGGATATAAATGGTAATATATATATAAGGGATATGACTGTTTTTGGAAAGTTAAGATAAATATGTTATGGTTATTTCAATAATGATATGGTAAGTAATTTTTATGAAAATATCTTTGGAGATTAAATACGTTAGGTAATAATCTTTTTATGAATAGTTGGAAACATGTAAATGTTATAATTTTCAGAAAGATTATCTCATAGTAAATATATTTTTGAAAGGATAATTGATATGGGAAATAAATAGCTTAATGGAAATTATTTTGGAAAATATATAAATTTACGGTAAATATTTTTCTTTTGGGAAAGAAAATAAATACTCCTGAAAAATATTTTGAAAAGGGTATTAATTAAAGTATGGAACCGAAATTATATTCGGATATACGTATGGCATAATATTTTCGATAAAAGATGATAATAAAGGATATGTAACCGGGATGGGTTATTTCGCAGTTTTGGCATCATAGTATACCGATTATGTGCATTTATGTGAACATGTTGTTTTGCTGTATAGGTTTGGATATCGGGCAGTTTCCCGAGGATCCGGCTTGGGACCGGTCATTGTCTCCGGAGTTGAGTAATCGGCCAAGGTGAGGATGGATAACCTTTGATATGTGCCAGTAAATTTTGTGTGTTTTGTTATTTGATTTAACCGCTGAGAGGGTCATTGTTATAATTTGACTGTTATGGTTATTGATGTTGCTGTTGTGGGGCTGTGTTATTGGTCGTGTGGATATTGTGATGAACTGTTAATTGTGAATAATTGGTGTTATTTGTATTGTTGTTGGATATTCGATAATATGGAGTTGTGTTGGTTATTTGGCTGCTTTGGTGAATGTTGTTGTTGTTGCTATGATGTTGATTTGCTTGATTGAACTGCTATGTTGACTGTTAATCGTTTTTTAGATACTGTGTTGTGATTGATGTTGGGTTGTGAATGATTGATGCTATCAAACTATTGATGGATTGGTCTGTTGTGTAATTTGAGTTAATAGGAAGTTGAATAGTTGTTTGACTGATTTGGATATTGTGTTTGTTGTCGATAGACTGTGTTGTGACTAGATTATCGGAATAAACTATGATATGAATAATTTGGAAAAAGAAAATGGAAATTGGAAGTTGATTTGAGATTGGGTTTTTGGATGATGTTGACATAATTATCACGTGGTAAGTAGAGGTACGACCGGATGGTTTGAGACTGTTTTATGGTGGCCATGATCTGGGTTACTTGTGATTGGGATGTTGATCCCTGAGATTGTGATTGGGATGTTGATCCCTGAGATTGTGATTGGGATGTTGAACCCTGAGATTGTTAATGGGATGTTGATCCCTGAGATTGATATTAGGATGTTGATCCCTGAGATTTGATATTGGGATATTGATCCCGGGTTCTTTTTGATCTGGCACCATAAACAGGTTGATAGCCTGGTACGACCTTAGCTTATCCGTGACGGGGCCAGAAAGATAAAATTGGAATAATAATAAGTCCTTGGTACGTTTGGGTCGAGTCTTTGGGTTTGGTCTGTCTTGTACGGTATTGTCTTTGGTATGGTTATGACTATTGTTTGTATTTCTTCTTTGAAGTATTACAGTTGCTTGCATATCTCTGTTTATCCTTTGTTGGTGAGCACTTCGGACTCACCCTTCACCTGCGGGCTTTCATCCCGTAGGATGAGTTATTTTTTGGTACAGGTTGGTGCATTCCAGACAGGCTGTAGCGTTATCCCTTGGACAGGACTTGGATCCATAGTTTGCATCTGTGTCGCATATAGTGTTTATGTGAGTTATTAAGTCTTCCTCTGTGCATTTTATTGTTATTATTGGGCCATTGGGCCGGTTTTGTTATTTATGGTGTTTCCTATTTTGGGCTGTTGGGCCTGAGTTTCTATTGTACACACTGTATGCTGGGCTTGATTTTGGTTGGGTTGTCACAGTTTTGGCACGTGTTTACTGTGTACGGTAAATACGAGTCGGGGCGTTTCATTTTGGTCGCGGAGCTGGCGTTAGGTCTTGTTGGGCAGTCTTTGTGTGTTTGTTATTCTTGTTTGCATAGTTCGCTCCAGTTGTTTATTATTTTATATCATTTTAGTTAGTGCATTATGGATCCAGTCAAGGGACGCCAGCTGTCGCAGAACATACACATAAGAGGTAATGATGCCATAAATAAGCAAAAATATAAATATTATTAATATTGCAAATATTATCATTACAAACGGAAACATTACATTGATATTTTATAAAAATGAAAATACATTTATCGCCTTGGAACGACATTGACCATGAAGCTAGTGGGGTCGTTGCTGATGTTGACTTGGATGCTGTCGCTCCACGAGAACCACATGCCGCCTGCGTTGTTCTGGCCGGGAAGCTCGAACCGGTTTGCTTGAGGGAACCGGAGTGGGATGAGACCGTGATCGTCTTGAGGCTGTCACTGGGTCTCCGTCAGAAGAACCATGTTCGGTTTGTATTGGTTCTTCAGGTCCCTCAGAGTACGCGAGAACTCCTGGGAATGCCTAGCGACTGCTCTGCAGTTCCACACCAGTAGTCGAGCCTTGGGCCAAGTTACGGGCAGACGAGTTACTCGGGCATGCTCTAAGCCATCATCGAGAGCTGGTAGTAGGTACCTTGCTCCAAGTTATGGCAAGTGGACTCCAGGTTGAACTCCTGAAGCCTTTCGGAGATGAAGAACATGATGGAGTTTGCCGAGCCGTAGTAGGAGGTCCTCAGAGTGCCATGGTCTTCCAGAAAGAACATCTATTCCATGGGAGTGATGAAGAACCGCGATGAGTAGAGTTCGTCGATGAAGACTAGACGCGGCATCCTACCGAGCTCGTTCGGTAGTTCTTCTGGACGCTCGTTGACCATGCTGTAGGCCAGCCGGTTTCTTCTGCCTAGATTGGCACCTTCGACGAAGAAGACGGATGTCACGCCACGTCAAACGTGACCGGCCAGGCACCCGAGCCAGCCTAGCGACCAGCATAGGGCACCCAAAGGCCTAAGTCGACTGTAGGCAGAAGCTAGCCAGGCGGGCAGCAGTAACTAATGCGCAGCAATTATCAAAACTAGCATCATAATATAAAGTACGAACGTGTACACGCAAACATTCAGCTTATATTTACATAGATTATGTACAATAAGTCGGGGCTCTACAAGCATCAGTTTTTAGCCAGCCCTCACAAGCATTATATACTCTAAGAGAAACCAAGTCTGGCTATGTACCCATCGCTACAAAGATACGCCTCTCGAACCTGCCCACACCAGCTGCTTGTACTCTCCTAGCCCTGAAACATGGGTGTGAAAAGAATGGGGGGTGAGTCCACGGCTCAATAAGCAGGTGACATACAAGGCATTAGCAAGACACAAACAAGCGGCAAATAACATTCAATAACCAACATCTCAAGTCACCGTGATCAGCCCACGGGTAAGCTATCATGGAGTTGTACCTAGCCTACCTGCGGGTTTGGTAGCCCTGCCAACAGTGTTACTTCTTAGCCTACAGCCCCACGTACGAGGCATATCAGTTTGGCTACCACAACCACACACGACGCCAAGCACAACACCACCAACATCTCATATGACCGAGCAGCCTAGGAGCACTGCAAGGTCCAACATCAAACCATCTCATGTAATGTCATGATGCAAATGGAATGCATAGCCCGAATATCGGACTCATCTCAAGCCAAGGCATATCATCAAACATCTCAACATCTCAACTGCACCATAGGTACCATCTCAATAGGAAATTGGATCATCCACCAAGCCAATAAGCATCACAGCCATCACACAAATATGCAACCAAACTTACACAAATTCAGGCCTCACTAAGCCCTTCTCCTTCCTTTGGTCCTCCTTGGGTTCTAGTACCTGCCCATGCATAAAAATACATTAGCAACGAGCACAACATCACTTAAGTAGCAAAGCATCAATTAAAGAGGCGTTTACACCTAAGTGCCAGTGCTTTGGTACACCCATAGGCTCGCCAACAGGCTAACCAGGGGACCAAGGGTGCACCAGCAGGGCCAACTGCGCATTTTAGCGCATCAATTGGCCTCCCACAAGGCCAATTGCGCACCCAATCACTCAATTAACACCCCCACGCAACCAGAAACCCTCTTACAACCTAAACATATAGCATCACAGCCTTAGGCTTCCCACAAAACCAAATTGGTGCACTGTCCAAACTCACAGCACACCCACAAGGCCAATTCATACCAAAACCACTAAGAAATCCAACTCAGATCACTTACCCCCTTCCTTTGTGTGCTTACTGCTTGAGAGAACCCTGAAGATGGCCAAGTATTTTCTCCCTTAGTGCCTATCACGTTTCTGGGCAGAAATGGGGCTTGAGGTGCTTGCTTGACTACTTAAACTCAAGCTAGCAGCTCAGTCAGCAGCCACTTGCAGCCCCCTTTTCCCCAAAATCTGCCACCTTGCTCAAACTCCTCTCCACCACCTACTTAAATTCCAACCTATCAGCTTAAGCCAACATACCCCCCATACTTAGCCCTCAATCAGTTTTCTCAAGCAATCAGCACACACTAACCCGTGATTAAGACTAATTACAAACTAATTAATCAAACCGAGCCAATGCTAGCCAACAGAAACCGTAGGTTAGCCTACTGAGGCCAACTCTCATCGCAGCGCCCATCCTCATCAAGTAAACATACTAGGCTTCGATTAGTCGGGTTATTACATCATCTCCCCCTTTATAAAATTCGTCCTCGAATTTACCTGAAAATAGGTGCAGGTACTTGTCCAGCATCTCTTTTTCGGATTCCCAAGTAACCTCCTGCCCTGAGGCATCTTCCCACAAAACCTTCACAGAAGTGACTTCCTTATTACGGAGTCTACGTGCCTGCCTGTCTACTACCATAATTGGCTGTGCTTTATATGTTAGTTCTTCCCCCAACTGAATATCTTGTGGTACAAGGACATGTGAGGGATCTAGCAAATATTTTCTTAACATCGAGACATGAAACACCGGGTGAATTTGTGACATCTTCGGGGGTAATGCAAGATGATATGCTACTGGTCTAATCCTCTCAAGTATCTCAAATAGACCTAAATCTTGAGGGCTCAACTTTACTTTCTTTCCGAACCGAAGTACTCCTTTGGTGGGCGACACTTTGAGGAATACCATGTCCCCAACTGAAAATTCCAGCTCCCGTCTTCTATTGTCTGCATAGGACTTCTGTCTACTTTGGGCAGTAGCCAAATTCTTCCGAGCTATCTTTACTTTCTCGGCTGTCAGTTCCACAATTTCAGGTCCAAGTAGTCTCTTAACTCCAACCTCATCCCAACAAACCGGTGTTCGGCATCTGCGGCCATATAACATCTCATATGGGGCCATACCAATACTAGATTGATAACTATTATTGTAAGCAAACTCAACAAGTGACAAGTATTTATCCCAACTGTTTCCGTAACTTATCACACAAGCTCTCAGCATATCTTCCAGAATTTGTATCACCCGTTCACTTTGCCCATCTGTTTGAGGGTGGAATGCCGTACTCAAATCAAGTTGAGTTCCCATAGCTTCCTGGAAGCTTCGCCAAAATCTTGATGTGAATTGCGGACCTCGATCAGAAACTATCGATGCCGGCATACCATGTAATCTCACAACTTCATCAATATAAATTTCAGCTAGTTTGGCAAAATTATAAGTAGTCTTCACTGGCAGAAAGTGAGTAGATTTACTTAATCTATCAACAATCACTCAAATGGAATCAAATCCACCCGCAGTGCGAGGCAATCCACTAACAAAATCCATAGCAACTCTTTCCCACTTCCATTCTGGGACAGACAAAGGCTGAAGCAACCCCGGTGGTTTTTTATGCTCACCTTTTACTTGTTGGCATATCAAACATTTAGCAACATAATCTGCCACATCCCGCTTCATGTTATTCCACCAATAATGTGTTTTCAAATCGTGATACATCTTCGTGGAACCCGGGTGCAGTGTATATCGAGTCTGATGTGCCTCTTTCAAAAATTTGCTACGAAGATTACCGACATCAGGGACATACATCCTTGTGCCCAACCTTAGAATACCATCATCCGATACCACAAATCCAGCTAGTTCCCCCCGGCTCGCTTTTTCCTTCCATGATTTTGTTTCCGTGTCATCATTTTGGGCCTTAGCAATTTCCTTATTTCAAACAGGACGCACTTGATAGTGTGCCAATAATACTCCTGATTCAGCTACCTCACATTGTAAGCCTTGGTCCAACAATTCATGCCAACCTCTAATTGAGGGTCTTCTGGCCACACTAAGATGCACCAAACTACCAACAGATTTCCGGCTTAATGCATCCGCTACAACATTTGCTTTTCCGGGATGATACTTGATAACGCAATCACAATCCTTGAGCAACTCTACCCATCTCCGTTGTCTTAAGTTCAGATCCCGTTGCTCCATTGTGTACTTCAAAATTTTGTGGTCCGTGTAAATCTCACAAGGTTCCCCATACAAATAATGTCTCCAGATTTTCAAAGCAAACACCACTGCTGCCATCTCAAGGTCGTGCACTGGGTAATTCTCCTCATTGTTTTTTAGTTTCCGGGACGCATAGGCAATCACCTTGCCATCCTGCATCAAAACACAGCCCAAACCAATCCTTGATGCATCACAATAAACAATATACACACCATTCTCCTTTGGCAATGCAAGTATTGGTGCAGTGGTTAACCTATGTTTCAGCTCCTGGAAGCTAGACTCACAGGCATCAGTCCACACAAACTGTTTCTTCTTTTGGGTCAACTCACACAATGGTGCAGCAATGGAGGAAAAGCCCTCAACAAAACGACAGTAATAGCCTGCCAACCCAAGAAAACTCCGTACTTCAGTCACATTGGTCGGCCTCGGCCACTTCACAATTGCCTCCACCTTTTACGGGTCTACTTCAATACCCTTAGCCGATATTACATGGCCTAGAAATGATACTCTTTCCAACCAGAACTCGCATTTGGAAAATTTTGCAAACAACTTTTCCTCCCGTAAATTCTGCAACACAATTCTCAAATGTTCTTCATGCTCCTCTTTGGTCTTTGAATAAACAAGCACATCATCAATAAACACAATTACAAACTTATCAAGGTATTGCTTGAACACTCGGTTCATCAAGTCCATAAACGCTGCAGGTGCATTCGTAAGTCCGAATGGCATCACCAAAAACTCATAATGCCCATACCTTGTCCGGAAAGCTGTTATCCGCATATCCTCCTCTTTTATCCTCAACTGATGATACCCTGATCTCAGATCAATTTTTGAGAAGTACTTGGCTCCCTGCAACTGATCAAACAAATCGTTGATGCGGGCAATGGATACTTATTTCGCACAGTCAGCTTGTTCAATTGCCGATAATCTACACACATTCTCATCGAGCCATCTTTCTTTTTAACAAACAGAACTGGAGCTCCCCACGGGGACACACTAGGCCTTATAAATCCCTTGTCCAACAAATCCTGCAACTGAGTTTTCAGCTCCCGCAACTTAGTAGGGGCCATTCGATAAGGTGTGATTGACACAGGTTCTGCCCCCGGCACTAGTTCAATGCCAAATTCAATCTCACGCTCTGGTGGTAATCCCGGCAAGTCATTGGGGAAAACATCAAGGAACTCATTGACGACAGGAACTTGATCAATTAAAATTTTCGATTCACCTACACTTTGCACCGATGCTAAACACAAGTAGTTCGTCTGTCGTGCCAATCGAGCTGCTTTCACCGCAGAAATTATTTGGGGTTGAGAAGAAACAAACTTCCCCTGAAAAATAAATTCTGCCTCCCCAACAGGCTGAAACTTCACCCTTTTATTAGCACGATCCACACGAGCACCATACCGAGACTACCAATCCATGCCTAAGATCACATCAAAGTCTACCATCGGCAACAACAACAAATCTATCGGCAAGTGATGGTCCATCACACAAATATCACACCCCCGATATATTCTATCTACATAGACACGCTCATCAAGAGGCGTGTACACAACCAACGGACTTCCGAGACTAACAGGTATCTCCTTAAAGTACTTAGCAAAATGAGAGTTAACAAAGGAGTGCGTACACCCCGTATCAATTAAACACAATGCAGGGCACAAATTAACTTTCAGTATACCTGTCACAACAGTGTTAGAGGCTTTTGCATCCTCCTGAGTCAAGCAAAATACTCTAGCCTGTCCCTGGCCGGGTTGGTAGCTGCTGCCTCTACTTGCAGCTCCTCGACTAGTACTTCCCCTGCCTCGGAAGGAAGTCTGGCTATCTGTCCGCTGTGACCTTGGTGGTGGTGATGCTACACTGGATGCCATAGATGATTGTCCAACAGAACACTCCTTGGCTATATGCCCAGCCTGCCCACATATGTAACACAAATTTTGTCCCACCGGGCATTCTCGTGACATATGTCCAAACTTGCCACACCTGAAGCATAAACTATTGGGCCTCATTTGTATACTTTGAGTACCCTGAAATTGGCTAGTTACAGGTCTCATCGAACTCCCCCTAAAGCTTGGGACACCATAACTAGGACTACTCCTGAAACGAGCCCTAGGTTGGTTAACCCACAATCCTGTCTTCCACGCCCACGAAATTGGCTTGAACCACCAGTAAAACTCTGTTAGTTTTGGGTATTATCTTGCCTCATCCTCTTGACACTTACCTCAGCTCTTTCGGCTTGAGTCTTCTTCTCAATTGCCCGAGCTTTGTCTACTGCTTCAGCATAAGAGCCAAATGGTATAGCCACTAATGAGTTATAGATATAACCCTTCAGTCCTCCAATGAACCTTTTGATCTTCCTCTGCTGATCTGGAATCAAATGCAAGGCATACTTAGACAGGTTTGTGAACTTGGACTCATACTCTCCCACTATCATGTCCCCTTGCCTTAGGAGTTCAAATTCTGCCGCTTTTTGATCCCTAACACTCTCAGGCAAGAATCGTTCAAGAAATGCGGCACGGAACTCAGTCCAGGTCCACGGGGCAGCATCAAGCATCCTCTCCCTCATTTTGGCATCATACCAGTTATTAGCTTCATCCCCCTTTAACCGAAAAGCAGCAAGATCAACTGCTCGATGATCAGTGCATTCCATCACTCGGCAACATTTCCACACATCATCCAAAAATTCTCTGGATCTTCATTTTAAGAACCGGAAAATGTTGGTGGATCAAGTTTCACAAATGTCACCAAAGTTGATTCCCCGTTGTGTTCTCGTTGTACCGGGTCCTCTCTACTTTTTCGATCAGCAGCAATTGCTTCCGCGATAGTCTCAACTGCCCTGTTAACCCCATGCAAACCAGACTTCAGCACCTCCAAAGGCATCTCTTGGGAGGCATTTGAATACTCTGTTTCGCTGGGCAACTCATCACCAGCATCCTCCGGGGTATAAGTCTTATCATCTACATCCTCAGCATCCTGAACAGATTGCACATCCGGGGCAACCACCTCAGTTAACACTTCCTTTCCCAACTTCCTTTTTGTCGGCTTACCTGTACACATTGCACAAGAAAACCAGCATATACAAGTCAGCTCTCACCATCCCACGGTCTCTATTGATGGGTAACAGCCTACAGAAGCACATCAACCCTATGCCCCTTAACACATAACCATGCTCCGCTACCAAGTTTGTCACGCCCTGTCAAACGTGACTGGCTAGGCACCTGAGCCAGCCTAGCGACCAGCACAGGGCACCCAAAGGCTTAAGTCGAACTGTAGGCAGAAGCTAGCCAGACGGGCAGCAGTAACTAATGCGCAACAATTATCAAAACTGGCATCATAATATAAAGTACGAACGTGTACACGCAAACATTCAGCTTATATTTACATAGATTATGTACAATAAGTCGGGGCTCTACAAGCATCAGTTTTTAGCCAACCCTCACAAACATTATATACTCTAAGAGAAACCAAGTCTGGCTATGTACCCATCGCTACAAAGATACGCCTCTCGAACCTACCCACACCAGCTGCTTGTACTCTCCTAGCCCTGAAACATGGGTGTGGAAAGAATGGGGGGTGAGTCCACGGCTCAATAAGCAGGTGACATACAAGGCATTAGCAAGACACAAACAAGCGGCAAATAACATCCAATAACCAACATCTCAAGTCACCGTGATCAGCCCACGGGTAAGCTATCATGGAGTTGTACCTAGCCTACCTGCGGGTCTGGTAGCCCTGCCAACAGTGTTACTTCTTAGCCTACAGCCCCACGTACGAGGCATATCAGTTTGGCTACCACAACCACACACGGCGCCAAGCACAACACCACCAACATCTCATATGACCGAGCAGCCTAGGAGCACTGTAAGGTCCAACATCAAACCATCTCATGTAATGTCATGATGCAAATGGAATGCATGGAATGCATAGCCCGAATATCGGACTCATCTCAAGCCAAGGAATATCATCAAACATCTCAACATCTCAACTGCACCATAGGTACCATCTCAATAGGAAATTGGATCATCCACCAAGCCAATAAGCATTACAGCCATCACATAAGTATGCAACCAAACTTACACAAATTCAGGCCTCACTAGGCCCTTCTACTTCCTTTGGTCCTCCTTGGGTTCTAGTACCTGCCCATGCATAAAAATACATTAGCAACGAGCACAACATCACTTAAGTAGCAAAGCATCAATTAAAGAGGCGTTTACACCTAAGTGCCAGTGCTTTGGTACACCCATAGGCTCGCCAACAGGCTAACCAGGGGACCAAGGGTGCACCAGCAGGGCCAACTGCGCATATCGCTCGCACCAATTGGCCTCCCACAAGGCCATTTGCGCACCCAATCACTCAATTAACACCCCCACGCAACCAGAAACCCTCTTACAACCTAAACACATAGCATCACAGCCTTAGGCTTCCCACAA
Source organism: Turnera subulata (assembly GCA_028386065.3). NCBI lineage: Eukaryota > Viridiplantae > Streptophyta > Magnoliopsida > Malpighiales > Passifloraceae > Turnera > Turnera subulata. The sequence continues at coordinate 20,638 of JAKUCV010004081.1, read as the reverse complement.
AACCGAATTGGTGCACTGTCCAAACTCACAGCACACCCACAAGGCCAATTCATACTAAAACCACTAAGAAATCCAACTCAAATCACTTACCCCCTTCCTTTGTGTGCTTACTGCTTGAGAGAACCCTGAAGATAGCCAAGTATTTTCTCCCTTAGTGCCTATCACGTTTCTGGGCAGAAATGGGGCTTGAGGTGCTTGCTTGACTACTTAAACTCAAGCTAGCAGCTCAGTCAGCAGCCACTTGCAGCCCCCCCCCCTTTCCCCAAAATCTGCCACCTTGCTCAAACTCCTCTCCACCACCTACTTAAATTCCAACCTATCAGCTTAAGCCAACATACCCCCCATACTTAGCCCTCAATCAGTTTTCTCAAGCAATCAGCACACACTAACCCGTGATTAAGACTAATTATAAACTAATTAATCAAACCGAGCCAATGCTAGCCAACAGAAACCGTAGGTTAGCCTACTGAGGCCAACTCTCATCGCAGCGCCCATCCTCATCAAGTAAACATACTAGGCTTCGATTAGTCGGGTTATTACAACGGATGAGGGAGCAGGCATGTTGTGTTGGGACGTGTTGGTGTTTTGTTTTTTTTCAGAGTTTTGTGTTTTATTTGGCTGAGCGGTTTGTTTGCTTTAAAATGCTTTTGATGATTTACACCTCACCGCTCCGTCTTTTACACTCTTATGGGGAGCGTGTTTACTGTTTTCGATTTTCAAGATTTGCTTTTTAAAATTTTTTCCGTTGCTTCATTTATTGCCTCATTGCTTTATACGTTTTTCGGGCTACAATGCCAGAGTTTTTCAGCCTTTTTCCATCTCATGATTTTGTTTCGCTCTGGCTACTTTGTCCTTTCTTTTCATGGTTTTACTATATTTTTCTGCATCTTTTATCACATGCATTCGTGACCATTGAGGCTAGACGGATGGGACCGTACCTCGAGTAGAGCGCATGTGCGATAAGCTTACACTTGCTTGGACACCGTGGAGAGATGCGAAGCTTGACAGACGTTTTGGCTCATGCGGAAATTGTGAACAAGTGGGTAACGTTTCTTTCGAGGGACACAGGACGCTCTCGTGATCGTCACCATTAGCTCCGTGTGTCACGTTTCTTGGGTTCGAGGATGTTTACGTCCGATACGAGCACCGATCATGAAAACATGTTTTGTTTTAATTTCTTTTTGTTTTGATTTTGTTAAATGAGTTTTATTTTTGATTTCTTTATGTTTGATTTTATATTTTTATTGTTAAGTTTTATCTTGCCTTGAGATGTTTTAATTTTCCGTTTAACATAAGTTTTCATAACATAAGAATTTTTGATTTAAAAAGGAAACTTATTTTATTTAATTCATAAGGTTTTACAACAGGAGAAGAAGTACTCTATTGAGTTACATGCTTCTCTAAGTCTTTTACAAGTTTTTGAACGGTTTTCATGTGAGGGAAGAGCTCCGCGCACGCCAGTTCGATCTGTGCCACCGCCGAGCTGATCTTCTTCAGTGAGACGTTCAGCTGCGTCAGCGTCTGCTGTGGAGTGCTGCTTTCAGCCGTCGCCTTGCCCTTTCGATCTTCAGCTTTCTTGATGGCACGCTTCTTCCGTCGTTTTGGGGAGACGAAAATGTGTTCCTTCAGGCCGATGATGTTGGTTTTGAACCGCTTCTTGGGAGGTTCTTCATCGAAGCTTGTTGGGAAAGCAGTGCCGCCGATGTAGCTGTTGTTCTTAGAGTCAGAGGTTGTTCTTGATCTCAGTGGAGAGTCCATGACTGTGTGTGAGTTTGCCAGTCATGAGGTTTGGTTCTTATAGAGGACGAGATGTCGCTTAAGGGTATAAGCGGTATCTCGGGTTGAGGTTGGACACCTGGCAGAGTGTGCTAGAAGCTTATTGTGGTAGGACCCGCGGATAAGACGAAATTTCGGGGACGAAATTCTTTTTAAGGTGAGTAGACTGTAACAGCCCGGGTAAAATTTTTGATTTTTACCGGGACTGTAAAAGTCTTTCTACAGTGATTTACCTTTGAATTTATTCTTGGGTAATTAATTGAAGGTAAATCGAGCGTCGTCTTTTTGAAGCCGAGGTTTTTCCCGCGCTCGAGATTTTTCCGTGAATTTTTCGGATCTAAGTTGGTATTTTTCGGGTCCCGAAATTCTCGAAAAAATCACAACGGAAAATAACAAAGGGGGTATTACAGTTATTTTCTGGTCCGGTCGGGACACGACTGCGTGATTGAGTCACGCAGCCGCCTCCCACTGTGCAGCCTGTGACTTACCTGTGCACTTGTGAGCTTTTGCCGTGATGACCCGTGACCCTGCTCTTCTCTACTCTCATCCTCACACCATCTTCTTCTGCATGTCACCATACTTTTTTCTTATTCATTCTTTTCTTTCTCTGGCTAACTCTGCCTTCCTAAAACCAGAAAAAAACAAAACAAAACAAAAGCCCAAACACGCTAACATCACCGAGCCACCCCTCCCCCACACACACAACCACCGCCTCACGCACCAACCACCACCCTCCCCTTCTCCATCTCCTCCTGCTCCACCATCGCGCCGCCGCCAGCCATCACGCAAACGTCATCATTGCCAGCCGCCTTGTCTTCCTCCTCACCGCGACGAGCAAAGCAGACACCGAGCTGAGACCGTGCCGCCCTTCTCTCTTCCTCGCGTCGCCGTTCCGTGGAGACCTGACGAGCAGAGCCGCCCGGATCCACCGCCGCCAGTGCCTCGCTGTCCTGTTGCTGCACCCAGCCACCGCCGCTCCTTCCTCGACGCTTCCTGCTGCCGACGCCGCCGGAAGAAGCCGCTGGAAGCTCGGGTCGAGTCTCTACCAACCCGTGCGACCCGCTGCCGCCAGTGAAGGCGCCATGCCGTGTCGTCAGACCCACACCGCGGTCGCCTCGCGTGCGCCGTCGCCGCCCTCCGTTTCGTTCGTGCCGCCGCCGGAGCCACAAGGTGAGCTTGGATGTGGCGACCTGTTTGATGATGGGTGGGTCGGGTCGACCCGCGTGAAGGGAGTTGGGCTTGAGGGTTTGGGTGTTATGGGTTTGGTTTTGGGCTGGGCTAGGCAACTGGGCCTGTTGCGCGGGCCTACGCCTGGCCTCCTACCTGGGGTCTGGGTTTGGCCTGTGCAATAGGCTGGGCTTGTACTGTTCGGCCCAATCCGTCATTAGTAAATAAATAAGGAAAATATAATCTGGAGAAGGGAATTAAATGGGAAATATATATATATATATATATATATATATATTATGGATTATATATTTTCTGGGAAAGTAATAACAAATTAAATGATTATACTCTTTTTGAAAGGAACTAAAAATATCGTATGAATTATATCCTTAAAATAAATATATGGTAAATACCTTTAATATGTATACTATGGATATAAATGGTAATATATATATAAGGGATATGACTGTTTTTGGAAAGTTAAGATAAATATGTTATGGTTATTTCAATAATGATATGGTAAGTAATTTTTATGAAAATATCTTTGGAGATTAAATACGTTAGGTAATAATCTTTTTATGAATAGTTGGAAACATGTAAATGTTATAATTTTCAGAAAGATTATCTCATAGTAAATATATTTTTGAAAGGATAATTGATATGGGAAATAAATAGCTTAACGGAAATTATTTTGGAAAATATATAAATTTACGGTAAATATTTTTCTTTTGGGAAAGAAAATAAATACTCCTAAAAAATATTTTGAAAAGGGTATTAATTAAAGTATGGAACCGAAATTATATTCGGATATACGTATGGTATAATATTTTCGATAAAAGATGATAATAAAGGATATGTAACCGGGATGGGTTATTTCGCAGTTTTGGCATCATAGTATACCGATTATGTGCATTTATGTGAACATGCTGTTTTGTTGTATAGGTTTGGATATCGGGCAGTTTCCCGAGGAGCCGGCTTGGGGCCGGTCATTGTCTCCGGAGTTGAGTAATCGGCCAAGGTGAGGATGGATAACCTTTGATATGTGCCAGTAAATTTTGTGTGTTTTGTTATTTGATTTAACCGCTGAGAGGGTCATTGTTGTTATTTGACTGTTATGGTTATTGATTTTGCTGTTGTGGGGCTGTGTTATTGGTCGTGTGGATATTGTGATGAACTGTTAATTGAGAATAATTGGTGTTATTTGTATTGTTGTTGGATATTCGATGATATGGAGTTGTGTTGGTTATTTGGCTGCTATGGTGAATGTTGCTGTTGTTGCTATGATGTTGATTTGCTTGATTGAACTGCTATGTTTACTGGTAATGGTTTCTTAGATACTGTGTAGTGATTGATGTTGGGTTGCGAATGATTGATGCTATGAAACTATTGATGGATTGGTCTGTTGTGTAATTTGAGTTAATAGGAAGTTGAATAGTTGTTTGACTGATTTGGATATTGTGTTTGTTGTCGATAGACTGTGTTGTGACTAGATTATCGGAATAAACTGTGATATGGATAATTTGGAAAAAGAAAATGGAAATTGGGAGTTGATTTGAGATTGGGTTTTTGGATGATGTTGACATAATTATCACGTGGTAAGTAGAGGTACGACCGGATGGTTTGAGACTGTTTTGTGGTGGCCATGATCTGGGTTACTTGTGATTGGGATGTTCATCCCTGAGATTTTGATTGGGATGTTGATCCCTGAGATTGTGATTGGGATGTTGATCCCTGAGATTGTGATTGCGATGTTGATCCTTGAGATTGTGATTGGGATGTTGATCCCTGAGATTGTGATTGGGATGTTGATCCCTGAGATTGATATTGGGATGTTGATCCGTGAGATTTGATATTGGGATGTTGATCCCGGGTTCTTTTTGATCTGGCACCATAAACAGGTTGATAGCCTGGTACGACCTTAGCTTATCCGTGACGGGGCCAGAAAGATAAAATTGGAATAATAATAAGTCCTTGGTACGTTTGGGTCGAGTCTTTGGGTTTGGTCTATCTTGTACGGTATTGTCTTTGGTATGGTTATGACTATTGTCTGTATTTCTTCTTTGAAGTGTTACAGTTGCTTGCATATCTCTGTTTATCCTCGGTTGGTGAGCACTTCGGACTCACCCCTCACCTGCGGGCTTTCATCCCGTAGGATGAGTTATTTTTTGGTACAGGTTGGTGCATTCCAGACAGGCTGTAGCGTTATCCCTTGGACAGGACTTGGATCCATAGTTTGCATATGTGTCGCATACAGTGTTTATGTGAGTTATTAAGTCTTCCGCTGTGCATTTTATTGTTATTATTGGGCCATTGGGCCGGTTTTGTTATTTATGATGTTTCCTATTTTGGGCTGTTGGGCCCGAGTTTCTATTGTACACACTGTATGCTGGGCTTGATTTTGGTTGGGTTGTCACAGTTCCGGCACGTGTTTACTGTGTACGGTAAATACGAGTCGGGGCGTTTCATAAATAACTTAATAAAAAGTCAACATTTTTTAATTTTAATGAGAAATAAATTTTAAAAAATATTTTGGTCCTCAAGTTCTTATCTTCATATTTTTTTTATATTACATATTTATTATACTGTATTATATTATTTCTTTTCTTATACATTCTTCTTTTCATGTATAATTTTTATATTTTTCTATAATTTCTTTTTCCAATCTTTAGTCATTACGTTGTTGATAATAAGTATCTTTCTCATTATTTTTCATTCTTCGAGTATTCTAATTTTTTTTCTTCATATTTTTTTAATGTTCTTCTCCACAATTATTTATATCAATTATTTAGATCAATCTTGTGCGGTTTTAGAGGAGCATTATCATGAAATTATATACAAAAAAAAATTGGTAGGACTACATATCATCCATTAGTGTATGACCCGTTATTCATTATTTGTTATATTGATATTAAGTAAGGGTATTTATATCTTTCAATTTCGCCTCTCTATTTTTAGATTACATACTTTTATATATAGTATAGATGTAGATATAGATATAGATATTAGATCAACATAAATTATCATATATTTACTTTTACAATCGTAAAATTAAAATTAATTAATCTTTCTCTATGAAATATTACAGTTGTATTGTAAAAAACTATACAATATATTTATCTATAGTTTTTAAATTTTTAAATTTATCATTTTATATTTTTAAAAAATAAAGAAGATAGGACTACTTTATATTTTTTAAGATTAATGATTACAATTCAACTCTAATCACTACAAAAATTTGATTATAATAGTTTGGGAGAAATGAATTTGTGTAGATATTGAAGCCAAATAGTCTTGAATTAATATCAGCATGTTTAGAAATATTAAAAATGATAATTTCAATTTAGCTTCAATTTTGTTTTAGCTAGGTAAGAAAAGCATGTGTGTCTTACGGCACAATACTAGCTTGCCTCTAGAATAAAGTATTATGTTAATCTAAAATTTCTAAAAGACACATATTAAGGTATGCTTGTAATGACACAGGTAAATTTTTCGTAATTTTACCATGTCGTTCTAACTTTATAGTGGTAATCAAAATTTTTACCGCTGTTAATCAAAATTTCTACTACTCAGAATTAACTTCGAGAGTTTTCTACAATAAATCGACCAAAGGAATTCAATTTCGACAGCCACCCGGGGTTCTCGAGAAATTCTCGGCGCTTATCGGGTCTTGCTTTCCGATACCGAGACTTGTTCGATAATCCATAGTATTTATTTTATATAAATTTTTCCATATTGTTTTCCTTTACAATAGTTTTGATTGTTATTATTATTACTATTATTATTTTTATTAATATTACTATTGCTATTATTATTGTTATTATTATTATAATTATTTTGCCAAGATATTTGTTTACCTATATTCTAATAATTTACTAATTAAAATTTAAAAAAATCTATCCTTTTCCCATTAAATGTATTTTTGAAATTTAATTTGAAATTTATTGATATTTATTAGTTTATAAAAATTTTTCTTATATTATATTTTGTTCAGAAGTAAAAAATTATGCTGATGTATGAAACACAAGATTCATTGTCGTTTTGCTCAATACGATGTAGTTTTGGTCAACCAAAACATAAAACACAAGTAATGTTGCGTTTCAACCAAGCAAGGAATACGTTGACTGAATTTTTATCCCCATCTTTTCCTCTTCTTTCTTTTTTCTGTTTATTTTTAATTTTCTCCCTTCCTCCTCTTTTTTTCTCCCCACGGGTCCTTTCTCCTCCCCTTCCTTTTCTTTTTTTCTTTCTCCTTTCTTCTTCTTTTCTTCCTTCGTTTTCTTCCCCATCTGCTCTCTCTCTTTCTCTCAATCATCTCCTTCAAAATTCCCTCCTCTGCCCATTCCTCCTCTCCCTATGCCTCTCTGCGAAATTTTATTATGGGGACTCCCGAAGTTTGATTAGTTGTAGACCCCCTGTTTATGGTAATAAAATATATTTGAGGGTTCATTATTTATATTTTAAGGTTTATTTATTTCTCAAATTTACCTAATGGGTTCCCCCTTCCCCTCCTTGAATTTATATAATTTTCCTAATTTATCGTGTATTATTTAGGAAATAAATCTACACATTCAATATATATACTTAAATGGTTTAGTTATTTCTAATATAATCAAATTTAAGATCAGGTCTACAACTAATCAAACTTGAGGAGTCCCCATAATTAAATTTCTCATGCCTCTCCTCCATACTTCTCCTCTGACCTCTCCCTTCCACCATCGATCGATCCCTCTCAATCTGTCTAAGCCGCCGCCGTCCGTTCTTCTCTCTCCCCCTCGATCTCGCATGTGCTGGATTTGAGGAGCGAAGGATGGAGTTTTGGTTGCCATCACCCTCTGCTCCTCTGCCGCTGCTCTGAATAATCCACCCGCCGTCGCCCTGTGCATGGCCGATGCTGTGACAAGCTCCGGCAAAGAGAGCAAGAACCAGACCCGATCAAACCAAGGCTTGACCAGATGGGATTCGTGTGGATTGATGGTGTTTGGCTGTAAGATGATTGACTGTGGAACTTGGTGTGGGCAGTAGTCAGAGCTGTGATGTTGGTAGTGGGCACGGGTCTTGGTTGTGGTTTTTCCCGGTGAGCTTTTTGGGTTGATGTTTGAGCAGTGAGCAGTTGATGCGATGATGATGGTGGGTTGATGTTGCCAGATTATGGTCGGAGTTGGGTGGGTTGGCCTCGGCAATTGGGTGTTGCGTGGACAACGATTCGGCGGAGGAGTTGTTGTTCTAATTCAATCTATTTATTTAATTAATAATTATTAATTGTTTTAGACAAAGGTTATATTTTTATTGATGGTTTGGATTAATTAATATTGCTTTCGATTTATATTAATTAAGGGATAATCACCGTTAATATTGGTTTGGATTAATGGTTTGGTTGACTACCGTGATTTGCCACTATTTGTTTTGGTTGAACATGATTAATTGATATTAATGGGAGGGGAGAAGTATTTTCCATGTGTGCACATTTCTTTATTTTACAATTTTTTCAATTAGTATAAAAAGTTGATTTATGAGGTAGAATTAAAAATAAAAAATACAAACAAGTGAGTTTAATATTAACTCATGCTACATTTCACTTCAAACTTGTTACATAGACTTATTTTTTAAAACAATTAAGATTTACCTTGAAACGCCCCGACCCGTATTTACCGTACATAGTAAACACGTGCTGGAACTGTATCGACCTGACCAAATAAAGCCCAGCATACAGTGTATACAACAGAAACTCTGGCTTAACAGCCCAAATTATAAACATCAGAAATCTGGCCCTTCGGCCCAACATCAAAACATATCACCCGAACCCGGGATCATCAATAACATCATAACCGGCCCAAGGACCAACAATAAGAATAAATAGCACAGCGGAAGACTTAATAACTCACAAAGACACTGTATGCGACACATGATGCAAACTATGGATCCAAGTCCTGTCCAAGGGATAACGCTGCAGCCTGTCTGGAATGCATCATACCTGAACCACAAATAACTCAACCTACGGGATGAAAGCCCGCAGGTGAGGGTTGAGTCCGAAGTGCCCACCAACCATGGATAGACAATCAATATGCAACACTATAAATTACTCAAGGTCGAAAACAGGCATGACAGCCAAAATATACCAAACCAAAAGACTCGACCCAAAACTGGTCCAAGACCAAAAAGATTTAAAACAAAAATCCAATTTCCAATTTTATCTTTCCGGGCCCCGTCACTGATAAGCTAGGGGTCAGACCTGGTTATCAACATATTTCGGGTGCCAAATCAAATCCAGAGAGCCTAGGGATCGACATCCCAAAAAAAGTAACCCAGGGATAGGCATCCCAATTATAATCACGGGATAGACATCCCCAAGCATAGACATGCTTATCACAAGTAACCCAGATCATGGCCACCACAAAACAGTCTTAAACCATCGAGTCGTACCACTACTTATCACGTGACAATTATATTATCATCGTTCAAAACCAAGTCTCAGGGATAAACATCCCTAACCAAAACACCGGGATAGACATCCCAATCCAAAACCGAGGATCGACATCCTTATCACATTTTATTATTTACTCCATTATTCTTATACCAAAAAGACACAGGGATAAACACCCAAAAACTCAATGCACGGGGATAAACATCCCAAAACCAAATCATGAGGATAAACATCCCAAAATCAATCAAGGTACTAGGATAAACATCCCGAATCAAACCACAACAAATGCAATAATCAACAGTGCAACAATCATCAAACACAACAACCGAGTAATATAGGCACATATTGAAGGAAATTCATCCTCACCTTAGCCGATTACTCAACTCTGAAGACAATGACCAGTCCAAAGCCGGCTCCTCGGGAAACTGCCCGATGTCAAAACCTATTCAACAAAACAACATGCCCACATAAATGCACATAATCGGTATGCTATGATGCCATAAATTGTAAATCAACTCATCGGTAAAACATCTCGATTATATTATCATAAAGTAGTTTTTCTAGAAAGATATGTATATATATATATACATTTCCAAAATTATTAAATCAAAATATTTTCGTAAAATAATATACTTCCCAAAATATATTTACTAATTATTATTATCTTTAGAAAACTCATTTTCCAGAAAAATAATCATACAAACTTATTTTCGGGAAATAAATACAAATTTATAAATTTACATATATATTTTCCAAAGGTAAAATACTTTTCCAAACAATTGTAAATCAACATAATTATATATATTTCAGAAATATACCTATATATATTTTCCAAGAATAATAACATATATGTATTATATTCCAGAGAAATAATAACGTATAATTATAATTTCCAGAAATATTTTCAAGGTATATATCTTTTTCAAAATAACCATAAAAATAATTTTACAAACAAAACATAATTATCTTAATTTTCCAAAATTAAGTATATGTTTTTTTTCAAAACAGCTATTTATAATTACCATATATTTCCCCAGAATAATATATGTAATTTTCCAAAATAATAGATATACTTTTTTTTCCAGAAACAAATACCAACAAATAGATATATAAATATATATATGTTTTTTTTTTAAGGAAACCCGGTTGGCAACCCATCCAAGGTCGCGACCCGGCCAAGGAAATGGGTAAAACCCGACTCACCTAGCGGTACAGAGGCGGCGGCGCGACGACAGGCGCGAGGAAGGAAAGGCGAGCATGCCAACAGCAGCGACAGACGAGGGCGACTCCATGGGCGGTGAAAACCCGGGCGCGACGGCGCTGGAGGCTGAGCAGAGACGCGGGGAGCTGGATCCGCGAGTCGGGCGCGACGGCGCTGGAGGCTGAGCAGAGACGCGGGGAGCTGGATCCGCGAGTCTGCTCGCGGGTCAACGCTTGCCGGCTGCGCGTCTCGCGGCGGATGGCGAGGGGGAGGGCGACGTTCAGTCAGCGACGGCGTGGCAAGCTCGATGGTGGCGGCGGTGCAGCGAACGGCGGCGCGGAACACTACGGGATGAACAGTAGCAGGGGAGGAACCGGGGTGACGACACTGTTCACTCTCCTTTCTCTTTTTTCTTTTTTTTTTTGTTATTTTCTTTCCTTTTTCTTTCTATTTTTCTTCTTTTTTTTCATTTCTTGTATTTTATTTTTTTTTCTCTGTTTTTTTCCTCCTTTTTTTTTCTTTTCTTCTCTTTTTTTTTTCCTTTCCTTTTTCTCTCTTTTTTTTTTCTTTCTCTTCTTTTCTCTTCTTTTTTTTCTTTTCCTTCTCCTCTTCTTCTCTTCTCCTGGCTCCTGCTCTGCTTCCTTTATACCCGTGTGTCAGCCGCCTGCATAGTTACCTCAATTATGGAGGTTTGGATGCATATGGGACGAGTCCAGACCGGACCAAAAAATAACTGCATACCCCCTTAGTTATTTTTCGGTGTGATTTTTCTGAGGATTCCGAGACCCAAAAAATACCAACTTTGGTCCTTAAAATCCACGGAAAAATCTCGAGAGCGGGAAAACCCTCGGTTACGAAAAACGACGCTCGATTTATCTTGAATTAATTACCCAAGATTAATTCTTTCGGTAAATCGCGGTAAAAAGACTTTTACAGTCCCGGTAAAAATCTAAATTTTACCCGGGCTGTTACATACCTTTTTCTTGAGAAATAAAAAAATATAATTTACCTTAATGGTATGATATTATATAGGGGAATTCTATGGTACCCAGGACTATGTTTAAGTTACCAAACCCAAGGCTCAAATAGACCAATAAAAATTAAAAATTTATATTTATATTTATTAATTTTATATAATAGTCTTTCTAGATTATTTAACTTTTTTAGGTACAATAATTTTATAAAATTATATTTTATGCCTTATAATTTATAAAATTACCTTTAGTGCCCAACAAAAAAAATATCTTTCTAAAAATTTTGTTATGATTCGAACCCATGACCTTAAAAATAAAAGAACATACAATTATAAACTTAACTATGCACTTTTTATGTAATAATTAGACTTCTTTATAGTTAATATTTAATTTATATTTTTATATAATAATTTTATTTCTTTCAATATTGGTTTTAAATTAAATGAATGATATAGTTTGTAAGCCCAAACAAGCTAAGAGGGGGGGGGGGGGGGGGGGGGTGAATTAGCGATTAAGAACTAATTAAAACTTTAAACAATAATAATTGCGGAATTAAAAGGAGAGAAAGGCAAACCGATTTATACTGGTTCACACACACACAACCCGTGTGGCTAATCCAGTCCTCCGAGAGACTCTCTCGAAGATTCCACTATCACCGTTAAGCTTCCGGGTGCTTAACAAACCGTTTACAACTCCTGCTTGAAGATTCAACACTTTAAGACTTTTCCCACAGAAAGAAGACCCTCTTCCCATGAATTCACTACAAGGGAATAATCCTCCCTCAAGATGTTGATTACTATTGAGTCACTCAAAGCAAAAAACTCTCTTCAAGAGTAGGTATGAGTACATAAAGTAAGCTCTATAAGGCAGCTCTCAATTCTCAATGATATTGGCTCATAAATGATATGTATGTATAACAATGAATGCTTGAAATTGTAGAGAGTCGATATCTATATAAAACAGAGACCTACATGCTCTATTTATAAGGTTAAAAACATGTATTACCGTTGGAAAATCAGTTCAAAACATCTTTAAACAAAGTGTCATGGAAAGGTGAAAAGTATATCTGCTCATGTCGGCTGAACATCGATGTTGCAAATCAGGGCATCGATGTTCTAGCCTTTGAGTAAGCATTATTGGCCCAACGGTCATAAGGACATCGATGTTGCAAAGCTGGACATCGATGTCCTGGCTAGTGAATGTGAATTATTGGGCTAACGGTCACTAGAACATCGATGTTGGCCAGAAGGACATCGATGTTCCACAAGACATTGTCCAAGACCCGAGACGAAATAACATCGATGTTCCATAGCTGAACATCGATGTTTTGGACATTCCCAAAACAATCTTAAAACCAGATTCAATAGGACATCGATGTTCAAACTCTTCAAAGCAATTTTTAAGCATAACGGTCATGAGGACATCGATGTTCAGAAATTGGACATCGATGTTATAAACTACTGCCTACTTTTGGAAAAATTATTTTAGTGCAGGACATCGATGTTCAACATTGGGACATCGATGTTCATGGCTCGGAAGACATAAATATGATTGAAATAAAATCAAATTGATGCATGAGTAAAAGTGATTTTGTTTGAGCCAATAACTTAGAGACATTGAATGTTTAACCTTGTACAAAATTGAGTTCCTAACTTTTCTTTTTCTTCTTGCTTGATCTTGTCACATCCATTCTTGAACTCTTGATGTCATAAGGCTTTGCTCTTGATTATTTCTTTTTGCTCCATAATAATGATCATCTTAATACAAGGCTGATTTGTCATTATCAAAACCTGAATGAGATAAAGAGATGTTAGCAAAACATTATTTACAACAATTTCCCCCTTTTTGATAATGACAAACAAGTTAAAGTATGTGCTTATTAGTTCCCCCTATGTTTTAGCCATGTTAAGTTGAACTTTTGGAACTTGGTGTGCACATACATATTGTTTTCCCCCTTTTGGCATGAGCAAAAAGAAATTGAAAAGACAAAAACAAGCTCGATTCAAATGAAAGAACATGAAAGATAACATAAGATAAAAGAATAGAAATATGGGTGTTAGTTCCCATCATCATCATCGTTATCTTCTTCATTTTCGGCAGCATCTTCTTCTTCTTCATTCGCCGCGTCCATGTCCATAGGATCACCGGCCACAGTAGGATCATATGGCTCATCATCATCAGCTCCCTCAACTCCGAAATCATAGCCCTGAAATGTTGTATGATAGGGTGGAGGTTGATAGTGGACTCTATCAAAGTAGGACCGTAGAGCATGCCCTTGGCGTTGAACTTCAAAGTCAATGCGATCAATGGACCGTCCCATGCTATTAACACTCATTTGAAGATGGGTAAGAGAAGCTGCAATCGATTCAAGAGTGACAACAGAAGCTTAAGGAGCCGGTTCGGGACAAACTGGTGCTGCGGAACTCTCACCCGGTGGAAGTCTGGGTGCTTGCTCGGATTTACCTGTTCGGAAGGTGTCATCACTAATTGCCCACGTTTTTGTATGAGAGACTTGGGGACCTTCCCGAGCATCAATGTCGGCCTGTAGGAGAATGTCCAACACCATGATGGGATAGGGCAGAGGATGATGGGTGGATTGAGGCGGATAGTCGGTCATGTGCATAAGCACAAAACGTGCCCAATTAATTGGAGCATGATGGAGAATGGCATGGAGTATCTTCACATCCTCAATAGATAGGACGGTATGATTTCCGGGTCGTGGCTTGATCACCCGAGTGATGAGATAAAACAGAACACGATTCTCCGGAGGAAGAGAATGAATTGTTGGTCTTTTGGAATGGGCGGTACGGACAACCTCCGTGAAACTGAGCGCTTGCAAAAGAGGAGCTTCAGTGGTCGTGATGAAATGAGGACCGCCATAAGAGGCAATATCCTCCCCCTGAGATGGTAAGCCGAAAACTGCCCCGAATTGCTCGAGAGTCAAAGAGATAGCAATTCCATTCACATGAGCTGTTAACACGTCACCATCGCGATTGAGGGTGGAGTAGAAGGCTTTGGTAAAATCGGCACTATATTGATGGCTTCGGTTGGTTACGAATTCCCACAATCCAGATGCTCGAAGGTGCTCTTCAAGCCGTGTGTAGTTCTTCTCCCTTGGATACAAGACCGGAAGATACCGGGGAGGAAAACTTTGATGAGTATGAAAGAGTGATTGATAGAGTGAGAGTTGTGCACGTGAGGTGAACCAAACAGCCGATTGGTCATTCAAAGGAAATCGAGGAGAAGAAGATGAAGGACCGCCTCACGTAGTTGGTTGTTGTATGGGTGTCTTTGCACGGGATTTAGTCTTGCCCATGATTGAAGAAAGAAAGGTAGATAGAAAGTGTGGAAATTATGAAGAGTGTGGAGAGGGAAAGAAGAGCTGAATTCACTTTGAAGAAGAAAAGATGGAGAAAGAAAAAGTGAAGAATAGTGTATTTTATACAGGAGACACCGGCTAGTAACGGCTAGTAATAGCCGCGTAACGGCTATATTTTTTAAATTTCAGCAGTTGAACATCGATGTTCCAGCTCGTGACATCGATGTTGTGTACGGTTGGGTTTATTCTGGAATTGTCTAACGGCTCTATTTTTTTGAAAAACAGAACCTGAACATCGATGTCCATTATTTGAACATCGATGTTATTTGCTCTCGGGTCCGAGTCTTGTAAAGACTGGGAAAGAAAGGACATTGATGTCGGTATTCAGGACATCGATGTTTTGTGCTCTCGGGTCCATGCTGTGGAACGTTTAAGCAAATCAAACATCGATGTTCGGATTTGGGACATCGATGTTTTATGCCCTCGGTTGTGTGAAACATTGATGTTGAAAAATATGGAAGGAAAAGAATACTTACTGAACATCGATGTTCCGATACAAAACATCGATGTTGTATGGGCTTTACATGTTTTGTCCAATTTGTGGTTCTTCCGGTTCCCCCTGTTTTTTTTTTTGGCCTTGGTGAGGGGTACCTGCAAAACTTAGTTAGACGAGCCTCGGGTGCTCAAGTTAGCAAAGATAATACACTAGTTTTAGAAAATTGAAACATGGGTGACAAATTTAAGGATAGGAAGTTGGCCTCTGCCCCCAAGAATTATTGTCTTGGATTTCTATCCTCCCGGGATGAGAGGGTATCTCCTTGTCGTAAGTTCACTGGGCTCGAGAAAATGTCTTATCAGTTGGACTTTGGGTGCCTCTGATGCCCAACTAATTAGACTGTGAGTTCCGTGATGAATCAATAATGCAGTTTAGGCCACGATTTTCAACAAAGCAGACACTTGATTATCTGAGAAATTGGATGTTAGTAATAAATGAATTTGCAAGTGTCGCAAAAAGGAGATTCTTGAAAACCGAAGCGGTTTGTAGGGGCCTTCCTCTGAATGTTATTCATGATACTCCAAGGATAGGTAGGGGTCACTTCCTGAACACTGCTGGTCACTTCAGAAATTTGTAGGGGTCACCTTTTGAGAGAAGAAGCAATACAATTATGTTTCTATAAATAGAAATACGTTAGAGCTTATTAAACACAGAAAGTTTATAATCCAATTTCAGAAAGAGAGTTAGCAAAAATATCAAAAGCAAAAATGCCTTCCCCTTCCACTGTCTTTTTTGTTGAGGGTGCTAGCGTAGGTAGGAGAAATCGGTTGGCTTTCAGCATCATAAATGAGCAACAAGGGCCATTGCCAGAGGAACTAGCAAGAATTCCTC